>JAPYZB010012181.1:0-10130 GCA_030522745.1 Eupelmus kiefferi | reverse complement strand
TAAATTTGCCAATATATTTAAGATCTGAATTTTTATTGTGTTGCTGTAAAATTACAATAACCTGAAGAGTTGTGTCTCCCCAGCAACTCTCACGTTACAACATATATATATATATGTATGTGTATACATATACACATATATTTAGATTTTAACCTAATACGTAAAGTGTAAAATGAATCTATAGAAATTTGAAACTGAAAGTGTATAGTGACAAATGAACTGCAATTAAAACAAGTGAAAAATGGATTCAAACGGTTATAATTTATTTTTATATTGATTTATCTCGAATTCAAATATTATTTTGTTAGATAATCGCGAAAATGTAAAAGTAATTGCTAAAGATAAATTTAAAATCAAAAATGTCAAAGAAAAACAAATGGCGAGAATTGAAAGTGATTTAAATGGACAAAAGATTCTTCTACAATATTACCTACAGGATATGAAAAATCTTTGACATTTCAATTATCTTTGGTCATACGTAACAAATATACTCTTGCAATAAGCCCATTAATCGCCTTAATCAATGACCTAGTAAAATATTTGGAATCATTAAAGGTAATAACAATATATAATATAAATAGATAATATCGATAATAATGTTTCAATTCAATTAGCTTTCTGCCATACAATGTGTAAGCGAAATAAAGTTAAATAAAATTTTTAAGGATAAAAATGAAAACACAATAAAAAACATAAATTTAATTTATATTACTCCGGAAAAAATTGTACAAACAGAGAAATTTCATAGTTTTATGAAATTTTCCAACGAAAAAAATTACATTTGAAGAATAATTTTTGACGAGTGTCACTGTATAACGAGTTGGGAACGAGATTTTCGACCTGATTATATAAATTGTTTAGATATTTCAAAGGAATTTGAAAATACCTATTTCGCTATATTCCGCTACTTCAACAATAAAAGAAAAAAACTTTATCATCCAAAAACTCAATATTAATGACTTTGTTGAATTTCAAAGTAAGCTAAACTATTTATTTATATTTTCCATAAATAATATTACATACAATTATTGTACTTAGGTCAGGAAATTCGTCAACATCTGAATATAAAAGTTATTAATATAAAAAAAAATTATAAGCAAAAATTTGTACACACTCGACGTTATGGACATATATTTATACCCTTCACACTTGAACGAATTGTTGACATAATTTTACAAAAGCCAACGGAATGTATGATTATTCACACCCAGGCAATTAAAGAATGCTAACTACTACAAATGTATTTAATATACTTTGATATTAAATCCGTTATATATCATTCGAAAATGTTGATGGAAAAAAAAGAATGGTAAGAAGGGAATGGTGCAGCGGAATACACAATGTTATCATTGCCAATTGTGCTTTCGGTTTGGGCAAAAACCAAACGAATGTCAGAATAGTTATACATTTAAAAATGTGCGATATCTTGTCCTCGTACACACAACATATCAGTAGAGCTGGCCGCGATGGGAATTAAGCTAGTGTATACTTGTTTTACAATTTTAAGCAATATCAACAGTAAGTTTCCTAATATTATCTTATATTGTATCCATTAATATTTTTAACCCCTCTGCTAAACGTACGTTAGAAAGAATCCCACCCTCCCGCCCTTATAACACACTTACTTTAGTAAGCTGAAACACCCGAAGTGTGTTACGGGTTATTAGGTTATCTATATGAAACGCCATCTAGTGGTGCTCTGGAAACTATATCTTACGTACGTTTAGCAAGAGCCTATTTTTAAAGTAAATTTTCGATTACTATTTTTCTTAATTATTGTCGTTATATATTTTCAAATTATAATTTTGAAATTCATAAATTCAAAAGATTATGTAGTTAAATAATTTATTAAAAAATCAATAATTACGTACACAGAATTATGAAGCTTATTACTTCTACATTTAACTTATGAAAGGGAATGATTGACTTAAGGCGACTACGGAGTTAGGCTATAGCCAACAGAATGGTGTAAAACTCAAATATCAAAAGGATTTTGTAAATTAAAAGTGTAGTTTGTAAATTACGAAATAAAACCTAACCTAAACTCCGAAGTCACCTTAAAAAGAAAATTACTTTTCGATAGGATTTTATATTGCGAAAATAGCAGATAATGTCGCCATCATTTCCTCAGAAACTATTTCGGAGAAAATTTGCCGTTCAGTAACGAAACATGTTTTTTAAAATGTGATAATTGCTTGGACAATAATTATACCATGTCCAAAAATATTAAAAGGCAATGTATGGCCATTTGACACTTCGTTTACAACTCGGGCATTCCTTTAACATTGGATAACGTCTGCCATGCATTGAGAGGATTGACGAATACATGGGATATAGAGAAAAACTTAATAAGAATACTAATGTTTGGTGCTTTGGTATAAAATAATCAACTTATGATTTACTATTATATAAACGTACTATTTTTGGAATTGCAGTTTAAACGGAAGGAGACATGGTAAGGAATACCATAATTTACTATCGATATTTTCAATAGATATTATACATTGTTTTTTGAACAGGACGATCTCAAAGTACTTTTCGATCCCAAAGAATATTTACCTTACACAAATGTAAATGATGCTATCAAAAGTTTTAAAATTAAATCGAGTAATGAATTAAAGTTAGAAATTAAATGATTTTCAATTGAAAATTATCCAGAATTGCGTTTGACGATATTAACTAATGAATTATTCGATAATTTACCAATTAACAGAACGTACTATTGCGCAATAGTCAGGAAATCATCCACTAAATTAACTGCTTTGGATTACAATCTTATCGAATGCATTACAATTTGCAAACATAAGATAGATGTACTCATTGCTAATGTAAATTATAAATATATATTATTAAACTAAATTTTTATTTGATTTTATTAACAAAAAAAATTTTTTCATTTGCAGATGGATGAAATATGAATTCGAATGACATGCTGTGGTTATGTAATTCGTAGTACGATAGTACACTTCAAAATATCTCGTTATCGCAGTCATTGTCGACAGCCACTGCTGATGAACAAATGTTTCGACTTAACTGATGAAATTGCTGAAAAAAATAAGAAATTAAAAAAAATATTGATAAAATACAATTGTATTGAAAAGAACTATTTAAACAGCACTGAGTTGTATAAAGACAAAATTGGCAAATTTTTACAAATTTATTAAATACGATATTTACGAGTATTATTATAACCAGATTTAAAGGATTTAAAAAGAAATCGTTTTTCATTTTCATTAACTAAAACAGTAATATTAATAAAATTAATTCATTATTGTGAATGTTATAAACAGAAATATTTAGAAATTTTCATAATATTTCTTCTATATCAACCAGTACGTATAATTTTAAAGATTATAATTTATATACGAAATTGTACATACATAATTAACTTTAAAAATATCGAATGATAATTTCATTTGTAAAGTATAGTAGAAAAAGTGATCAAGTAAAATGGTATTCTTGTAGTTTCTATTTTGTCGAAAAAGTTTACATAAATATCTGTCTTCCAAAAACTAGTGTTTTCGTTTCAATCGTTATTACTTCGGAATAGATGATAAAATGCATTTTTTTATTATCAACAACTGTTTACGATTCCAATTTTTCATTATCACTATTTTTGTATCAAAATTTTCTCATTAAAAAGTACTATAAAATATCAAATCATAATATCTATTTTAAATTTCATTTGAAAATACGATATCCATCTTTACAACATTAATCGATCTCCACCAACACTATTTAACATGTTTAGTCGTATATGAACCCTATATATTTATAATAGAAAATGACTAATATAAAAAAGATTGTAATTAATAAGAAAAATTTGTTATCCGATAATGATATATCCCAATTTTTTTTATTTTCCCAAAAAATTCTCAGGAATCCCAATATCTTCTAATTATCTCGAATTCTTCGTTTTTTCTTCCATTTCTCCCTATACGATAGTAACAGAGCCATTTTTTTTATATTATCGCTACATTTATAATTGATTTTAATATTATACTAATGATTTTAAATTTGCTATTATTTTTCAAGTCAATTAGTATATATACCAAATTATTATACTTCATAAGTAATACATCCCATTTTCTTCTACTTTACCCAAATCGATCCCATTTCTTTTCATGTAAAATATCGAATAAAAATATAAAATGAAAATATAGCAGTAAAAAGTCAATTAAAAGACTTGCTGACCACGCCCCACCCCTACAGCATTACTGACTGGTCCCCTTCAGTAACGCCTTTTCGCTAGTCTCTGAATGGAAATTATCATATAAAAAAGTTAAACGAAAACAATGATGTAAAAATTCGTTTCCCAATACCACACTAACGGAAATAAAACAGCAGCTATTAGTAGCTATTAGCAGCTGCTAGCTGCTATTAGCAGTTACTATCAGTTGCTAGCAGCTATTGGCAGTTTTTAACTGTTTGGTAGAAATTAAAAAAAAAAGTAATTTAGTCTTGACGCCAAAACAATTGTTATCTTTAGCAGGTATTAACAGCTATTGGCAAAAATTAAATTGACATATATATAAAATTTTTTATACAAGTTATAATAAAATTTAAAATCTGCAAGAAACAGCCTAGTAGCTGCTAATAGCTGCTAGTAACTACAAATAATTGCCAGTAATAGCCGCTGTTGGTGTCCAAATTTCGACATAAATTATTAGCTGCTATTAATAGCTATTAGCAGCTACTAGCACTATCTAGCATTTTTTATTTTCGCTAGGGCAATATATGGAATTATCAATTTAAAATAATACATCCTTATTTTTTCCATTTCCCCCCAAATGTTCTCGATAATCCCTATATTTTCTAATAATCCCGAATTCTTCCTTTTTTCATCCATTTCTTCCCAACCGATAGATAAAATATCTCTTTTTCTTTTATCAATGTTAAATCATGTAACTCATCTTAATATTTTAAAAATATTCGTTAATTTGCTATCATTTTCAATATAAATGAGTACATATAGCAAATTATCGTTCCAAACTAATACATCACATTTCCTTCCATTTCCCCAATTCGATCGGATTTCTTTTCATGTAAAATATCTATTAAAAATATGCAATGAAAATATAGCAGTAAAAAATCAATTAAAAGACTCACCTGTCTTCATCAGTAAAGCGTTTTTGACAGTCTCTGAATGGAAATTATTATTCTAAAATAAAGAATGAAAATAAGATAGGAAAATTTCAATTGCGAGACTAATTCACCACTCCCACCCCCACTGCAATACTGACCGGTCTCCGTCAGTAACGCATTTCCGACAGTGTCAGAATGGAAATTATCATACTAAAATATCGAATAAAAATAAGAAAGGAAAATTTTAATTGAGAGACTTGTTTACCACTGCCCACCCCTACTGCAATACTAACCGGTCTCCATCAGTAACGCGTTTTCGACAGTCTCAGAATGGAAATTATCATATAAAAAAAGTTAAACAAAAACATTTCCTTCCATTTCCCCAAAATGTTCTCAATAATCTCAATATCTTCGAATTATCCCAAATTCTTCGTTCAATTTGTTTGGAAACATTTTGTTTGTAAATATACACAGAAATAATTGAACTATAAACTTTCATTACAAATATAAAACAATCTTTCAATTACTATTATTAATCATTATATAAATAATAAATACGATTCAGTTATAAAGTATGTACCTATACTATTAAATTTATTATTAACACGTTCAGGGCTAAGTGCAAATTTGCTAACTAGGCTGCAGTGCTAAGATGATGATTAAAATTATAAAATTTCTAAAGTTTGACTGATTGGTAGGTTAGAGTAATACTTATATTAATAAAATGCAAGAGATTCCCAATACGAGTTATATATGATGTATATGATAATCCGATTATAATACAATATATTTATTATAATCTATCACGCGGTTTTTTGTCGCGATCTTTATTATTTTAATAAAGTCACCACGACGGTGACCCTCCCGCACGAGCAAAATACTTTTCCGCCAAAGTACACCGAATTTCCGCTCACCACGAGGTCGGCAGCGCACTGAGTTGCGTGCCTCCTGATGCGCAGCAATGGGATTGACGGGAAGAGAGGACAAACACACACACACATAAATGAACACTCCCGAATTTAGACTTTCACCATTTATTGATTCTCGAACTTATAATCTGTGACCTAGTGCGCAGCCTCTCGTAGTCCGTCCTGGACGAGCTGCTCGTAAGCAGCCGCACGCTGATCGCTCGCACTCGCACTGGGTGCTGGCCGGCGGACCGGCCGAAACACGGTTCGCGCATACCTGAGGTCGCAGGAAGATCAAGGATCTTCCGCGCCCAAAACGATCACGTCTCCAAAGTAGTGATTTGCAAATCACCTCGCCACTCGCGTTAACACTCTCAATACTATAATTGTCGCAACGCGTGCGTACAATTAGGCGGACCGGCGAATACTAACTGACTCGCTCGCGCTCTCTCGCAAGGCCGCGACGCTCGCGGGCCACACACGTACACACATACATGAACAAATCAACATACCGGTGCCCTATAGGCTACCGATCGCACTCACACATACAAACATACGCTCACACGCTTTTCCGCGGCTTCTGCTGCTTTGTATTATAGTCGCTGCCCTAGTTCTGGGTGGGGATATCCGCGGTCGGCTGCTGCAGGGCTTGATGAGAGAAAGAGTTAGCTGAGAAACAATAATGTTTCTGGCTCTCTTTCTCTCTGCTGTGCGCGGGCCATAAAGCCATAACGACGGTTTATCCGCCGCAAATCAAATTTTACATACGAGTCATATATGACTCGTACCGCCCTAAACGTATTATGAATACATTTCTTTTTAGATTTTCAATACAAGATCATAAGAATCATTACTAAAAAAGTAAAAGATATTTGCAGTGGTAAAGACATTCAATATCCCAAATGGATGAAGTTAAAATTGAAAAATATTGCACAATTTGAACTTATCGATACATAATATGATTACATAAAATAGTTATATTTTTTCCAATAAAATTTTCACTTTTTATTTATTAATTTAAAAAAAAAATTCATTGCGCAACCGACTAATACGCCCTCTGTCAGGCGCAACGTCAATATATACAAGGGGCTACCAACGCGCGCGTTCAGTATCGCGCGGATCTTGATGCGAGTAGGGACTAGTTTCGCAAAATTTTCGGTGGTTATTTTCGTAAGATAAAATCCGGTAAAGTTAGTGACTGTTGTAGTGCAGTTTTTTCATATTTGTGTTTTTCGTATTATAATTCTTTCTACTACTGTTCGAATACGGACGTAAGATGAGGGATTTCGAAAGTAAAGACGAATACACGGGAAGCCAACAGCGGAGTGATATGAAGGACGTTAAGAAACGCAATATCGAAAACCATCCCCAGACATACAGACAATTATTATACTGGGCTTCAACGTTCAATGATTCGCTAGTATATTCAGTAATGACATATGAGAATGGTTCCAAGGAATATATTGTGTATTCATCTCTGAATATGGCGAATATTTCTTTAATCATCTGAACAAACTTAAAGGTAATTTTTTTTATGGTGCCACGTTTTTACACCACTGAATATTTTTCTTGTATATTTATAAATTAAAATAACTATTCAAAATTTCAATTAATATTTTCGATTAATAATAACAAAATATGATTTTCTATGTACTTATTCAATTTATATTTTCTATTGAGTTTATCGATTATAAAAATATTTTCATTTTACATAATGCTGTTGCAGAAGATAAGTTTATAGATGTAGTCAAAACTCTTTATCCACCAGACGTACAATCGAGGTTTAATTTAATTAACAAATTGGTAGAGGCATTAGAAAATGTTAATAATTCAAGCTCAGCATATCAATATATAAAAAAAATATTGGAAGATCCGAGTAACAACCTTGTTTCTTGTAATTTACCAACTGCGATATGTACGTTGGCTAAAACAAACAATCCAAGAAATGTGACGTCAAGGATTCAGAACATATATAGCGGCAACATTTTCCGTGATGAATACGTAGAGTATTTCATGTTCAAACTCAGCAAGGAGTTATTATCTGCAGGAGGATTCCATGGCTACGCGCCCCAGGAGATTCTGACGTTATAGTCCAGACAAATTATCTGATTTTAAGCCAAAAAAGGAAACAATTATTAGCCGGACGGGACCATGTGAATTTTGTCGAGAGAAATGTAATAAACAAAAAAATAAATAAATGCGTGAGCAGGCTAGGGTACTTTGGATTTGGGGGGGGGGGGTCAGGCAAAATGGTCTTTTTCGATTTCCGGCTAAACTTAACATCGAATGAAAAAGTATTTTACAAAAAAGTTGTAGAGCACGTAAAGGGGAACAATTTTTGTACAATTAATTTTTTGCATAACCTCAAAACTTTCAATAAAAATGATAAAAATCGACTTTTTCTAGGTTTTTTGTTTTTAATTTTTTATTTCTGCAAAAATTATTTAATTTTTTCGAAACTTAGAGAAAGTATACTTTTTTATATCTAAACTAACCACAAATTTTTTCTGTTGAAAAAATTAAAGTCTTCAAAATATTCATTTTTTTCTGTAAAAAATTTTTTTTTCCAATCAAAATTGGTCTTCAAGAGAATCATTATTTATCACTTTGCTGCTGCTTATTTTTTTCGAGTTGACATATACTTTTTATTAGAATCAAGAAAAACTATACTTGCCATTTAAAAACATGCGCGAAAATGTAAAAAAAAGCAAAAAGTCAAAATTGCAACAATTAATTTTTTTGTACTTTTTGATAATTTGTTTAAATATTTTAATTTATTATAAATATTAGTACATCATTACATTGCACATATGAAATACTAAATAAACTATATATTAAAAATAATAAAAAGTGGATTTTTACTGAAATAATTTCATATTTTGGTTTTATTTTAAAAGTTATTTTATTTATAAAAAACTTAAAATTGCATATACAAATATCTATTAATGACTGAAAAGATTACTTCAATCTTTGCCTTTTAAGTACATTTACTTCCTCTTCATCATCTGATTCGTGATAATAGTTTACATTTTAAAATTCTTCAACCTCTTCATTATCGCTTGTTTCATTTTCGGAGTTTGCGCCAGGTGTCGGCTACTTAATTTCCTCCGCCTTCTCCGAATCTTATACTATATTTTGCGCGTGCTTTCAACATCCGCATCTGCTACTTTCACAATTTGTCTTGCAGCGACAAGAAATCGTTGAAGATCAATAAATCTTCAGATACAAGAGGGTCGTATGTATACCGAAGCACAAGCATTTTTACATCATTCGACATTATCTCTTTCCAGCCCCACCTAGTTGGAATTAACTTTTTTCCAAGCCACGTTTGAAGCTGAAAATATGTTCGAAATGAATGTTATAACGGCTGCTCCAATCGTCGGAGGTAAATTTTCTAATTTAAAATTTTCCTGCAAAAGCAGATGTATCACAATCTGTAAAGCAGTGTAAAAAGGCAATAATAGAACGGTAATGTTCTTGCGTAAAACTGTTTGATGAATACAGCAAGTCGCGTACGTTGTTTACACCTGACTGAAAAAAGTTTATTGGTGCGTTGGTCAAATTTAATTGATTTAATAAAACTAGTAAATCAATATCTTGACTAACTACAACAACATATTTTCGACTAGCTTCAGCGATTTTAATTGCTGTATTAATAATCATAACGTCTGCATCGTCTTCTGCTTGTTTAATATCATATCCTTGAAATCTAAATGCTTTTTATAACTCCTTTATCAGCGCATTCTTATTTTTCTCATTGAAAAACAATTATCTTGAACAAATGGTATTTTTGTCTGCAGTTCGATATTAATGAATGGCATGCTCGTTGAATTTTTTCGCCTCAACCGTTTTTGATGAAAGTGCCAATGACTTGCTGTCCAGATAACCATCAAACACTATGCAGCTATCGTCTGCGTAATGATTGCGTACGAAAGACAAATATTTTTCGATGATCACTTCGATCGTATCATTTTTTTCCCGAACATCTTTGTGCAATAAAAATCCACCGTCAACAACATGAACTACATTTTCGCTACCCGATTAACGGGGTCCGATACTCAATTTTAAAATTCAAATTTCGCGCCAAAATTAGCAGACGAAAAATCAACTATTTTGCTTATAACAAACGATAAAAAT
>JAPYZB010012153.1:0-11407 GCA_030522745.1 Eupelmus kiefferi | reverse complement strand
GAGCGCATACGGATATTGTACGTTAATAGAACAAGTTCATGAATTCCACATGAATATACGAACAGCAATTGAAACTTCGAAAATTGACGAATAAATAATGTAGTATAATGTTTTGGATTGTCATAAAAATAAGAATATATTTAAGAATACAGTAAGTCCTTATTCATTTTTTCATAAAATGTTAAGCAAATATTCAAATTTCTCTAAGTTTTTTATAAATTTATAAAATTTTTAAAACAATTTTGTAATGTTTTTTAAGCATGGAGATACGAAAGTAATATGATATATTTTATGCTAAAATAAACAAATATTTAATTAAAAAGTTTTAAATAAATATTTATCATTATCCTCGTTTGATTTGAAAACGTTCGTGTAATTTATTGAGCCGTTTATCTCCGCTGTAATGGAAATCCATAAACTCTTTCATTAAAGTCTCAAACTGCTTTGCAAAGCTTCAGCTCTTGGTTTATTTTTTCTGCTAAATGTCTACCTAAGGGTATCAAATTCAAATGCATACTTACTTACAGTATTATTCAAAGTAATGTAATAAACTTGAAGAGGCACTTGTAAATAAAGATGAAAAAATGAACTTTCTTTTCAATGAAAAATATAAAGACCAAAAAAACAAATTTTAAAACTCCTAACTCTGTGTGGTTTGCGATAAACTTCGTAAGATCTTTTGGATTTTATTACTATACACACTAGGCTAGATTTTTTATGACTACATCTTCTTTAACAGATTTATTTAGGAGTTTAATATTACCTATTTTATCGTTCGTATCGATTACTTGCTCACTGTTTCGTATAATTATGCTTTTAGGAAACATGAGAAGGCTATATTTTTGGCCATTTCCTTATATACTATTAACTGCCTATTAAATTACTATTAAATAAAATCATTTTTCCAGAATTAAGTTGAGCTACATTATTAAAATTCAAATGAAAATGCTTTAAACAGTTTATACACCTAAAATTTCTTGATTTACTAATATTTTGATTGGAGAATAAATTAAAAGTAAACTTATTCAGTATAAACACGAAGCGCAAACATGAATTTAACAAATTTTCATACCTCTACCTTCTGTTGCAACGCACTAACTTCACTGCGTCCTAAACTTTAAACTAATTTCTGATAACTTGTGTGCAGATGCATCGTCGGTTTAAAAACTAAATTTCCAAGTAACTCTTAAACTAGTTTTTTGCGCAATCAAATCTCGCAAGTACACTTGTACACACAGGAAACTAGTAATTACACGCGCTATGTAAGTTTCTAAAGTTTCCTTTCAAATGTCCATTAATTCACATTTATAAACACGATTTCTTCGAGTAACATCATTTCCTTCTTAGTTATAAGATTTTTTTACTAAAATTCTAGACAATCTAGCCACGGTCACTGTCTTTATTTTGACAGGAATTTGCGAATAAAACAAGCATCTATTATTTTATATTTTTTTTCTTTTTGTTTTTACTGTAAAAATATCAAGAAATTCAAAAAGTAAAATATTTGCTTGACTCTTTTTTTTTGAAGAATTGATACAAGTTTCAAATAAATATAAAATTTTTAAAAAAAGTAAAAAAAATATTTGCTACAATGCACTCAGAAAAAAGTGCTCGGAGCAAAGTTTCCATTTAAAAATAAAAGAAATAAAGTAATAATAAAAACTGAAACCTAGAGGTACCACATCATAATACTACGGTAACGGAGTACGTAAATAACGGAGAAAAAGTAACAACTTCGCGGAATAAAAAGATTTATATCATTCTCAAATACACAGAAAAACGATCTAAATAAACATTTTACGTTCCTCTCACGACACGCACCGTTCATCCTAATAAAAAAAATATTCAAACTCGTTCAACTATTCAAATAACACCTCCCCACCAACCCTCAAACTTTAACCATCCCCCAAAATTAAAACTAATTATACTTTCGTCATTCAATCCCCCCAACTCTTAACTCCATCATCTGCCGCGCAATCAGCGTCAGCGGCAACCAAACCAATTTCGACGCACCAAACGTAATTTCCCAAACAAACGCACTTGTTCCAGCTATCATCCCCGCAAGCGCCAACACATAAGCCATTCGTCTCGCCCCAAACCCACCCGCTGAAAATTGAGAAACAACGTCAAGCCCCACCTTAGACTCGCGCACCTAACTCAAACTCAATTTGGCACCTACACGCTTTTCGCCCCTCGGCGCAAACAAATGGCCAAATGGGGAGCGAGAACATCGATACATACAAATGAGCGCGGTATTTCCGAGGCGAAACTTTCGCGCCCGACATTACTTCTGCGCGCGTGAGCTTAGTATACGTTCCTCCCAGAGTATATACACAAAAGCGCCTGGATGAACTTGGCTGAGTCCGAGTCATATGGGAGCGGGATTCCAGGGCGCTAATTGGGCTTAAAGTTGAGCTAGGGCAATTATTGACTTTAGAAAGGTTGGGGGTGGGGGTTCGATGGGTTTTTGTCTCGGGTTTCCTTGTTTTGCTTTTACAGTGGAGTGGAGACTGAGCGGATTTCCTGGGTCGAGTTTCTTGAAGTTTTGGTGGAACTGTGTAACTACGGTGTTTTGTTCGATTTGGTTGAAATCGTATTTACGTACGGTGTAAATAAAAGGAAAATGAGAATGATTTTCAATAGTTTAATCACACAAAGGGCTTTGATATAGAAAATAAAAAGATGAGTTGAATTAATCAGTTGAGGAGAAATGAAGCGAAAATATGGAAATGTATGTCGACTTTAATAAAGTGAAGATTTTTAAAATGCTTTGATAATTAGAGCAGTTTTTATTCAACAAATTAGAAGAAATGTAAAAATTGTCGGCGAGAAAGCTAACACAGTTATAATTAAAATTAAAACTTTAAAAAATGCACAAAGGGAAAGAAGAAATTCTGCGAACATAAGTGTATAATGCTAATTCAACCAAATGTAATCATTGAATATACGTGCATTAACCAAAATTAGTATAAAACAAATAATTCATCCGCTTCATTAATTTCTGAATTATTAGTTAATTAACTCGTTATAATCTGAAAAGGACCACTAAATGGAATAAATCCTTCAAATAAATCAAAATTCATTAATCTAGATTTTAAAAAAGTGAGTACCGATAAAATTAATTTTTCTCTCACGCGGATAACGAATAAAATAAACGCGCCGGAGGTAAAAAGCCAGACATATTTTCGCACGCGGCACACTTGGCGATAAGCAGAGAAAAAATCTCTTTATATTCATGCGCATAAATAATAAATTTCACTACTCATACTCTTGTATCCCCCGGCATGAAACACAGGCGAAAAAATTTCACTTATGCAAAGCATACCTACATACCATACACCTCAACGAAAGCCCCTGAATTCGACTTTTTTATTCGCTACACTCTCACTTTCCCTCTGTCAAAACCCACCCAGCGTTTCCCGATCGTCTGAAAAAAAGATGGTATATTGGAGCGCGGAAAACTGAACAATAAATTAGGGAACGATCCGACTGCGCCTCGGGCTCTCGCTTGTCAAACTTCGAATTCCGTGGGATATTCAAATCCCTTTCTCCGCGGCGTAATCCAGTCGCTCTCGCGTCTCCCACGAGGACAAGCTCACAATTCGGGTAGGGCAGATCGCTGAGAGCTCGCACAAAGGGAATCGATAATGCGCTGCGGACTGACGAACAATATTTGACGTATTTTTTTGAAAAAGAGAGTGGGTGAAATAGGAGTTTTAGTCTTTATTTCTTTTTAGCGTAGTTTCACTCTATTACACAATCTAAACTTTCTTTTACGAATTTTCCTATTCTTCTTTGTTTTATAGATGGAAAGCGGACGGCTGAACTTGATGTGCGGTGCTCTTGGTGGTCCTAGGTAACTTTCGATTTTGTGAAGAGAAGGAGCCGATAACAAAAGGTGTCAGGCTGCAGGCGTCTTTTAAGAACAATGGGTATACGAAAGTTCGCCGAGCCAAGTAACTCGGTAAAGTTCAATTTTCCGATCTCTTCGTATACTAAACTGTGCGTTTTTTTGTAAATATGAACTATTTATATATAGAAAATTTTATTTATTCATGAAGAGAGTTGATGGGATTTTCTTTATGGTTTACCCCAACTGCTTGTGATTATGAAATAGAACGATACGAATTATATCGGTTGGAAGCGCACACGGTTTAATTAGAAACTTTTTGACACAAAAGGCTGCAAGCTACTTATGATTAGTTTGTATAAAAGAGCGCGTGGATAAGGATTTTAGTAAATGATTTGTATAAAAAGTGTATATGTATGATAATTGATGAATGAGCTATTTTGCTGTGGTTCGTCGATTATTTTTTGCATTTAAAAGAGGTGATATATATTTTATATTTACGAAATATTTTAGTATAATCATCAAATTATATTTATTGATTTTCACATTTATATGTTTATTTAATATTTATAAAATATAGTCTATAAAAAAAAGAACAACGGATTAACGAGATACGAAAAAATTATTCTTCTTGTTACATCTTCGAAAAAACTCTTCAGATTTAAATATAATTAAATTAAAATAAATTGCTAAACAATCTATTTACAATCAACGTTTTCTGGAAGGCGATGGAAATAGTATATATGATGTTGATTTTTAAGTATATTTTAAGAGAATTCAACGAAAATATTTTGCAATAGAACTGCAAAAGCCTTTCATTAAAAATCTGCGCTACGAAAAACTCTGATGACTGTTGTACATAGTCTAAAACTATTATATTCGATCTTAAAGACCTAATAAAACAAGGATTTTTTATAAATAAAAAGTTTGTGTATTATTTCCTCTTTTTTAAACGTAAATTTCTTTACAGCTATTTTAAATAAATAATATTAAAAGAAACCAATAGTAATAAATAAAGGAAATTATCTAAAAATATATAAATATAAGAAAATTTTTATGTAAAAAATTTGTACAACTATACATTTCTTGTTCACAGTTAAAACTGTTTTTATTAAATTTACGAAATGACGGAATAAATACAAACAAACCACGTTTCAAATAATAATTTAAACAAATTTCGAAATAAAATTATTTATTAATTAAATTCATGCAAACTTTCATCCCCAGTGCATTTATCACGCATCGATATCCCCTACAAAATAATCACAAATCTCTGCTTACCCTACACAGTCCAGAAAATTTCAAACCCCTTTCCACTCCCAAAACCAACAAATCCAAAATTAATGTCAGAGCATAAACACTACTCCAGCACATTTATTTCACAAGACCAAAATAATTTATATCGCAAAAAACAGAAGAGCGAGCATTCCAGTCTTCTCCGTACAATTCCAAAGCACGAAAGTGAGAGGGTATATATGCGTGCCGTCGGTTAAGCCTTGAGCCTATTTCTCGAGCCAACAGCACGCGGGGGAATAATGTGCGCACCGCGAGGCTCCCCCTTAAGTTAAACTTTGTTGAAATTCGCGCGTATATCCATCAGGGTGAGAGAGGACAGGGCTTTAAGCGATCGCGGGAGTCGAAACTCGCTGTCGAGCTGCGAACTCTTGACCTTCGATGGATTGCCAAGTTCGATTCTGAGGTGCCAGGCGATGCGCTGAGTTTGAGGAGTTGATGGTTATTTAGGGAGGTGTCGAAGAGACAGGGTTTAAATATGTTTTTTGAGTTAATGTTGTAAATTTGTTAAAAGGAGGTTTCATTTTTTAACAATTTTTTGTATCTATAGTAGAAAAGTATTCGACCACATGAAATTAATACTTAAATTTGCGGATGCGTTGATATAATATTAAAATATTACAAAAAAGAACAATGTCATTGAAAAATAGTCTTTAAGTTTAAGCTTTCTCACAATTTTGAACAGAAAAAGAGCACGCTATCACATCCCATATTACTTCATATAATATTTTATATCCAGACCAGTATCAACAGCATCAAATTGCCCAACTCCATCTCTCCAACCCCCTCTAAAAAAAAAGCCAACAAAAAGCGCCGGCAAATCGAACAAATCTACACGATTTAGATTCTCGCGCGAAATCGCCCCCAATAAAAAGGCAGCGCGCAGAGACGGGCCACTGAAAAAGGCTTTAAATGCAGGAACACGCGGGCCGACATAAAAAGCCGCCGTGGCCCGATAAAACGCGCCGCTGGAGATGTGTATCGATAAGTCATAAGTCATCAGCGAGCGAAATATCAGGAGGGAAACGGCCCGTGTTCAGATAAAAAAAAAGCGATCGCTTCAGACAGACAGGACAGATGGAGAAGCGAGCGTTCCACCGTGGATTTAAGGCCACTTAAATGCCGAACTCGATTTTATTGTCTGCGATCGAGCTGCGATCGAGTCGTCTGAAAAAAAGGACCGAAAGCCAGCTTTGTATTGGTGTGGTAGACGCGAGGATTTACTTGCTTCTTCTCCGTATTCTTCGGATCTTTGTTTAAACGATTGTGAGTTGGGTATACACGTGAGAGCTCGTATTTGATTTTGCTTTTATTCGCTGGAAGGTTATTTTTAGAGGAAAAGACGAGCGAAGGAGCGGCAATCTGAGGGCATGCATTGAAGAATAAACATATATGGAAACGACGAGAGAAAATTTTTATGCGTTTCAAGCGATTTGTGGAAGTTAAAAGTATATGTCTTTTGAAATCGCTGGGAAACCCGAGTGCAGCTGATATATTTTTACTTGGATCGAAACATTATACCTTTCAGACAACTGGAGGAATTCCCAGAAAGAATTTTTCCGATCCTTATAGAAAGTGCATTTTTTAAGGTCTTTGGTTATTGAAATGGAAGTAAATGCTTATGGACACTGTTGCATTGAAGTTTCAATAAGTTCTTGTATAATCTTTTCTCATTTCACTTTTGCTTATTGTTAAATGAAGCAATATCGCGACTTATTATATAATAATACATTTTTCTTTTATATTTCCTGCAGCAATATTGATGATATAATACTATAAAACAAAATAAAAAATTATTCACCCGACGTAGGATAGAGAATTGTCACACTTTTATTCATCACGAAAGCTTCCAGCTTCCAGGTAATGGAGGACATTAGCTAATCAATTATTATTATATTTATTCAAATGGATACGAAATATACTTTCATAATCATACAGATAAATTTACGAAATAATAATTTGTTCAGAAATTATAGAACTATTTTTTTAAAGAAGAAAAATATAGGGAGACAAATACAAAAAAATGGAGATTCAGGAAAAGAGTATGCCAGTTGCGTACGTAGAGTCTATTCTGATTTCTCCTTTTATAATGAAACATTTACGCAGTAGCTGATATGAATACAGAAACTTTTTGAATATTTCACTGCCTACACAGCCTACAATCCTGGAAATAAAATAATAAATTTTCTTTTTTTTTTCGAATTTATAAACTACATTTGATTTTTTTACAAATTTAAAAAATTTGCGTGTAATAAATCACTATTTTTGTTGTGGTATTTATGTTTAAAACTATTTAGCTTTCTAAATGAATCTTTCATCTTTAGAAGAATAACCTTGAAATACAATAATAATACCATAATAATACAATAATAATACAATAATAATACTATACAATTTCATCTCTTATTTTATGTATAATAGAAATAATAATATAAAAGCAAAAATAATATATTCAGAAAAACAGAAACAGTTGCTTAAAATGTTGATAAATGCATACAAGAATATATGAAATAAACGCGTGAAACTAGAGATTATATTGAAACAAACAGCTAATTTATTTCAACTGAATTCTTAATAATCAAAAGTCATATTTTAAATTTATTGAAAAAAAAAATAAAAGCTTTATATTAATATAACTTTTAATATTTTCTGTTTAATACCACTATTGTAGAACTAGACAATATGTGATTAAAATTTTTAAATAAAAGCAATCAAAAATCAGAAAAATAGATTAAAAATGTGAACCAACATTCAATTCAGCTAAAAATTGAGAGAATTAATTTTCCCGGAAGACGTCCTTTTACTGTAAATCATCGTTATCGGAAAAATTGACATCCTCGCTTTACGCATTCTACTCACGTGCTATTTCTCTTCGTGGAATCGTCGATATTGTGCAGCTTCAACATCTGAGAAGCCGATGAATCTAGAATTGAATTCATTGACTTCGATTGCAATACTTGACTTGTTTTGATCTTCATGCCGTGGGAGATTGACGTATCGAATCAAAATGTATGAAACATATTGAATAAATAAATTTTACCGGCACACAGATGACAAGAATAATTAGATTACATATATAGAGGGGCTAGAAAGTCTATTAGATATTTATATAATCTTTATATTATAGAATGTAATTATTTTTATTTATTTTTTGTTTGAATTGCAGTACTACAATAGCCCAACTTATTAAATAACAAAAACTATTAAATTAACACTGAATTTAAATATTAAACTTATATCAAATTGTTAATCAAATCTCCAGGAATAATAAATATACAAATTTATAATTGTATTTAAAAAACTTTTGAAGTGGAAGTTGCTTTAATTCTTTACTTCTCTTACGACCAATATGAGGTATATGAATAAATAAAAATTTATTTATTATTAAAAGAAAAATGTAGAATATATATATATATAAAATAAAAAAATTATTATTCTACATAATAATTAAATTACAAGTCATTAAAAGGTTAAAATAAATATATACGAAAGAAATGAATTTTAATGTCTTTTTTTAATTTTGTATTTTAAATCTTTACATATCACACAAGTGGACGGCAGATTATTATGGCACTACAAACGCTTTACATAATTAAAAACTTAAATCGCTTCCTATTTTTGTAACGTTTAAGTCATTATTTTAATTATATATGACTGCGCGACAAAACGCCGTATTCAAAATTTTGATTTGATTATTTTTAAATTCTCATTCCATACTTTTATTAACCTTTTATTAAGTACATTATTGCACCGTAAAGGTAAAGTATCATACTTTCACTAACACTTTTTCTACAAATAATATGCAATAGCGGACCAAATCTAAATCGTCATGACTAGACTAACCTAACTTAGAATTTCAAAAATCGAACTTGCTTTTCAAAAAGTCAAAATGAAATATATATCATGTAACTCTTTTTTTTATAAAATTCACACATACATTAACAATTACATAAGGAGTATTATGTGTACTGTATTGTTTTAATTATTAATATTACAAGACTTTATATATTATTGGTAAATTTATGAAAACTCGGAATTATTTCATTTAATTTATTAACATTTTCAATCATTTAAACATACTTGTTATATTAATTCTTTATTGATGAGATAAAACAATCCAACTACTTTTCATGATTTTATTTGTCAAATGCAAATATTTTTTCTGCTTCTCTTTAATGCATTTTTGCATACAAATTTTTAGAATAAATTCAATAAATTTAGTAAAAATAATTATAGTATTTTTTTACCATGGTACTTAACGTAGTACACGTTAAGAAACTGAGAAATTTATATTCATTAATTTTATATTACCATTTACTGAAGCTCTTAAAGATTAAAAATTGTTTATGAAATTTACTTATTTATAAAAATGTGAAGTACAAAAATAACGGGATAGTTAACATTACCATTATTAACATTGCCTGAGGCCATGCGGTAATTGTACCTTTATAAGTATAGAATATTAAATTATGAATACTTTTTACCTTTTGATAATTTGTTTATTATAATTATCAGTGTATTTTTAATTTTTTTCTATAAGATATTCTTGATAAAAATTTTAAGTTATTATATTACAAAATATTATAAAAATTTGCAATTTTTTTGTAGAAAATTAAAAGTACTAAGTAATAAATTAATATTACAATTTTTCAAAGAGATTCTAGTTTTTTGTAATTTTGCATCTATGTACTATTTTTTTTAAATATCTATATTGTTCATATAAAAATGGTCGAGATATGCAAGCAGCGTATGAATGATTTTTTAAAAATGATATACATTAAATAGTGTAAGTCTTTTTGAATACTGGCATTTCTGTGATACAAAATCTAAATATATATATTTTGTCAAACTGCATTATTCTTTAAAAATTTAAGCATTTTTGGCCCTCAATCTTTTATCTCTTTTAACCATTAATATTTCATTAACATCGTAGTTTCCGTCGCATAATGTTTTAAATGAATATTTGCATTAGTACTTGTATCTAAATTAGGCAAATGAGAATCTACGTTAAAAATATGCGTTTTACGGAGACTAGTCTGTGTATTTTTAGTTTTAAAAATACTTTTAAAATACATATTAATAAATTTTCAGCAAACTAGTAAAATTTTAACGGTACTAAGTTCACTAAACGTAAGTAATTGTTATGCACAATCATACCTTTTCGTCATATTAATTATCAATAGCTAATTTTATATTGCATAATTCTGCACTGATCCAAAACATAGAAAAAATCTAACAACAATTTTTCAAATTTATTAAATTTTTTATTTTAAATTTGATATAAACATATTTAATAACTATTTTTAAAAATGTTTATGCATAATTAAATAAAAAATGTAAAAAACCAGCTTCTATAAAAAATTTTTAATATGATGGTGTTATTTTGAAGCTAAGGTAGTAAAACTAGCCATATTACAAACACTTACAGGAACCCATTTTTTTGCCAATTTTGAGTTTTAAGAAAATATTTTTAGTTTATTGTAGAAAACTGTAGTAAAAAATGAATAAATACAATGAACCCACACAAATTTTGCTAAAACTAATAAAGAATGAAAAAAAAATCAAATTCCTGTATTTGTTAGTAACAATGAGGGTTCTACTTTGTTTTAAATAAACACTTGACTCAGACTGTGTAATGCTGTAATCTAAGGGGCCAATAGTTTTACTTTTCAGAAGTATTTCACTGTTGATAAAAATTCTATAAAAGTATTAAAATATATTTTTCTATAACGAAAAATATAAGTAAATAAAAAAGAAACATCCTTCACCGACAAGTTCACATACCTACATTATTCCTTCTGTTAAAAAACGTTATTTATTGCATAAAAACTATAAATTTAAATAAATCCAATTATTGCTCACGAAAAGAAAAAGCGACAAATACCGTTAACGCTAACTTCATCAAAAGCCAGTCGGCTGGACCAGTGCAGTACTCGCACGTAGGACGAACAATTTTCCGAACGAGCTAAAATTGATTTCGAGGGAGTTCCGCCAACGCCGATAGCCAGCGGTTCAATAAGAAATTTCGTAAAAAATTTTGTTCCCACTCCGCCTGCGAACGAGCTTCATTCTTCCTTCACCTCGCCCGCAGGTCTCTTGTATAAATAACTAGCCTAAATTATTACACAACCGACAAATCCGCGCCAAAAACGAATCTCCAGATGCGAGTCCATATAAAACCCAGCTTCCTCACTCAGCTGCCTACCAGCCGACGGTGCCGTTCCTCAGGTCCCTATAGAGCGAGGCTGATATGACTCCGTGGCT
>JAPYZB010012130.1:0-11095 GCA_030522745.1 Eupelmus kiefferi | reverse complement strand
TATATATACATACAATATATATAGATATACCGACAATGTATTGGATGATGTATATAGATATAGTATCCATGTCTTAGATGTGACCCAAGGATTGAGTACCACTTTTTAGTAAAGGAGTGCGCCTCTATAAGCGTCTGTACTCGTTGCTTGTAAGGAGTAAATTTTGACATGGATACAGTCCTTAACTTTTAGAGAGTATAGAAAAGCCATTTGTAAATCAACATAAAACAACTAGAAAACATCAAACTAGATCCCCGATAAAATATTTAAACTGTGGCTTATGTGCGAAATATAAAAAAGAAACTCTTACGCTCTTCCCACCTGTGCCGAACATGAACCCTGATAATCTAAATTTACGTGTGTTAGTACCAAAAAAAAAAGAAATGGCAAAAACATCGTCAGGCAATCATCAAGTCAGAGAGAGAGAGGAAATTATTTTGTTGGAGAGAAAATAATAATAACAGGTAACATAATTTAAAAAATAAAGGTAACAAAAATTTATACAAATTTATATATTATGTGCTCTGTCTATCAACGACTCGACAACAGCTAGGTTCTAGAAGATGCAGACAGAACTTCATATTCTGTTTTATACGGTATATATATTTAATTGGCTTTTGATCGCTTTGTATGATGCCACTTGGCAGGAGTCTATGTGATTTTTTGTCATAATTACTTTTATCTCTAATTATAGATATAAAAATTTGCAGATTTAATATTTCTTTTAATAAACAGATTTAGTTTAAAACAGAATTCAGAATCATTTAGACTTCTACAAAGAGGCTTGCTATTGCTACTGCGATATTGGATTATTTAAATTTTGTTTGTCAAGCAGATTGCTTTGAAGTGCATAATTCAAGCTAATTAGAACACAAGAAAATTTTTATTTAGTTTACGATTAAAGACTTGGCATGGCATAAATTCATTTATGATTTTTTGCTACAAGGAAACACGAAAAGTTATTAAGTTTTAATAACAGAAAATAAGCAGACAAATGATTAAACAATAAAATAATAAATTCACATTAGAATTCACTCTAAGGTCCTTGTCACGAATTAAAGATTCTTTCGTTAATTTTAATAAAAAAGAAGAAACATTAAAAATCCGTTTAGAAAATGTAAAGTAGAGATCGGGAGCGAGGCGTGCGCTCACGCGCGGCTTCAGCCACGTTCAAAGCAATCTGTTGTACTTCGTAATAGAAAGCTATTACTTTTGGTTCATGTGTGTTCATGTGTAATTATGAAGCATACTGACCTCTTGGCAAGGTATTGTTTCCCATATCAAAAAGGCTGTCACGCGAAGGCGTACGCGCTCCAGGACTGTTCAGCTGAGAACCGGGGCTGTTGGGCCCGCTCGAATCCTTGTGGCTACTGAAACGATCGCTATTATCGCGGCTCACCGTGCGCCTGAAGTCCGAGTTAGAGATCCGTCTGCCAGAACAATTAACCATTATAAATATAAGTATTATCGTAATGGTATTGAGTTCTTTTTTAAAATACACATGCTATATTCTATTTACAACTTTCCTTGCAATTTAAGTTCATTTAAATATTAAATCGCATTTTTAACAATATACTATATCCTATCCTAATAATAATTTAGTATTTATTTTTAAATCAAACATCATGTATATTTTAAAAATAAAAAGATATTTAAAAAATTCTTCTTTAAAACTACTTTCTGTTTGAAAGGTTTTTAAACTGAAAAAAATTAAATTAAATTTAACATTAGTTTTTTTTTCATATTTTACTTTATTTACGGACTAGATAAATAGTATTCCACAGTAGTGTGACATTCTTCACTTGGGGCCGAAAATATCATTTTTTTGTATTACAGCCGGAGCGAAAGTGGTACTTTCGGCAAGTGTATGGTTAAAAAAGATTTTTGATGAGTCAAATCCATAAATTACAACACAAGTTACCCCGAGAGGCTTTCATATCTAGGTCACAAATCTTAACGAAACTTTGGGATATGTTTTTAGGTACCAAAATATGAACAAAGCTGCAATTCAACGGTCTAACGCTCCGAAGGGAATACTCGTATGAGCCGTTGTAGTAGGAAATCTAAAAAATGAACTTCTAATTGAACCGTGAATTATTTAGTATAAATAAATCCTTAAGGACGTTCTCTAGCTGCAGAGGTGCTCATCTCAGGTTTAAATGGGAAAATTATGTTTTAAGATCTTATATAGTTATTATCTAATGTAAGATCTTCAAGAATCGTAATATCTAACACTAGAATGATAATAGAAAGTGTCTAAAGTATCAAGTATTCCCAAAAGTCGAAAGGTTGAGAAACACTGTGCACACACACACACACACACACACACACACAGCATGCGATTGAAATATTGGATTGTTCTATCTCCATAAAAAGGTTCGCTTGCCCACGTTTAAACAACAGGAAATTATTCCTTAAATATTCAAGAATAATATATATTTTTTTCAGCAAAAGTTATCATACAAACGTTTCACAATAAAGAAAAACGTCGCTTCAAGAACGCTTTCTCCTTAAGAACCGATGTTAAAACGCCGAAACTTTAAGCTTCAATAACTCGAAAATTCATTCAGCTTGCCCTGTTAAGTCATTAATAACTTTTTTGGAGGATAGTAAAAGGAACTCAATCTTCAAATTTCAAATAAAATTATCGTAATTTCATTTTTTAGAGAATGTCTTTAATAAGCATTCAGTAAATGACCTAAAACTAGAAGAAACAAGCTTTAATTTGACGTTTTCAGAATCAAGAAATAATAATCAGGACCAAAGTTATGTTTATTTAAAGTTAAGTAACAAAAGTGCATTCCATTGCATTTTAGCTGCTTAATTTTAAAGAAGCATAACTTTGATCTTAATTTTGATTCTGAAAACGGCAAATTAAAGCTCGTTTCTTCTAATAAAAACTTATTAAGGATTTGTTTAGACTATATAAGTTACGCTTCAATTAGAAATTCATTTTTTAAATTTCCTTTAAAATAAGACTACAACTGCTCATACCTCAAGTATTTCTAAGCGTTAGATCGTACAACTGCAGCTTTGTTCATATTTTAGTACCTTAAAACATATCCCAAAGTTTTGTTTAGATCTGTGACCCGGATCTGAAAGCCACTCTTGGTTAGTTTTCTTAAAGTTGTATTTTTAATTTCAATAAATCAATTAAAAGAATAAGACTAATCAAAAAGGATTAATATTAAAATTAATTTATGACTAATTTTCGTACCAGATTCATTTAAGAAGTAAACCTTTCAACTAAATTTGCTGCTCAACACTAAGCTGAAGACATTGCAAGAAAGAAAAATGGAATCAAGGTGTGGGCTATAGACAAGTGCGATCAAGCAAAGGCGTGTGATTCAATTTAGAACGTAAAACAGTGCTGGATAACACCAGCTGTTTCGAGCTTATTTATATTTGCAGCAACTACAGCGCTTATTTTTAAACAGTATTAATGTTACATACATACTACTTTTGTGAAAGAATGTAATAAAATCAGATACATGTGAGAAAATTAATGCGGGTGTATATTTACATACAAATAATGAACAAGTGAACAAAAAATTACATGACGTTAAATGTTGACGTGGAACAAATAGCAGGCGTTCAAATATTAATAAAATTCTTGTTAAAAAACTCACGTTGTCACCGTTTGACTTTCAAAGTAACTCTCATGGCTTGCACACAAATAAGCCAAATTGTTATTTTTTTTTTTTTTTAAATAAGTAATTGAAAAAATAAGTAATTGCTTATATTTTTTGATTCCGAAAAATTATAATGAAATCCATCATTTTTTAATTTTAAATTTGATTTTATAAAATTAATTATCTTTTAAAGCTGTTTTAAAAAAAGAATAATATCCGATTTATACCTGGAGAGTGGCTCATGCATTCTGTAGAAACCTTGGGGCGAATTCGAGCCGAGCCTGCCGAGAATTCTGCTACTCGGGAAACCGCTGCTTCTGTTATCGTCTACATTTAACCTTTGGGTCAAACTTCTAACACGCGACAGCAAAGTAGAAAAGAGATTTTCAGCTGTAAGCAGTTCAAAGCCGTCATCATCATCATCTTCGCCAGATGATAAACTATCGGCGTGTTCCGGCGCTTGACGAGTAGGTCGCGAACTCCTTAGTCGATGCATATGCCTTTGAAGAAGGTCATCATTGTCTCTGTAAAAAAGTTCATTCAAAATTTAAGTAAAAATTATAGCAAATGAAATTTTTAATCTTTACCGCCTTGTTTTAAAATTATTTTATTTAAATAAGATGTATTAAGAAGAAATATAAAAATCTCAAGCAATACAATGCCCTCGATTACAGGGATCTACTTTTTTTATACAATTCTGAAATATGTATGAAAAAATACCTATCTTTCAAAGGGGTATTTTTTTTAGAAGAATTTCAATGAGAAATTTGGCTCTGTATTTCGTTCTAGGAGATTCACTCTGTTTTAATAAATAACATGTTTAAAAATACCTGCAATATAAACGGATAAATTCATGATAATGATGATTAATTTATGATTAATTCAAAGTGTATATTACATTTCTTTGCAGGATTTTTTTTTCTGAAATTTGTGATTTTATTTAAATGATTGAGACATGTAAAAGGTATCATAATTATAATATATGGTACAAATCAAATTCTCAATTTATCAACTTTTATTCAATTATCATAATATTAATAAACATAAAAGTAGGTAAATTTATAAAACTAATATTTTTATAATACAGGTAAAAAAATAAGAAATACTTCCTTAAAAATTATGAACTTATCAAACTATCTTAAAAGAATCTTTATAGAATAATTATAAAAATAAAAAAAAGATAATACGGACAATAATAAGGAAACGAACTTTATCTATCTGTGAGCTATGGTGATATGCATCAATACATAAAGAATTGTATTTATTATGTAATTATCTGAGCTACATTGAAAGTCTTTTATTTGGATCTTTTATTAATTTATCATTATTCATACATTATTTTAATGTTTATTTTACTTAATTGGCATGGTAGTATGATTGTTCACTTTTAACATGTCAAGAATAGTACATTATACAACAAGGGAAGAAAGTTGAGGATTATTCCCGAGTTGCATGTAATGTTTTATTTCCGACTCAACTGTAAAAATAATTAAATTTAATGACAAATTATTTTTAAATATCAAATTTAAAATTTGTGGAGAATAAAATACTTTATTCCTTCTAAAATACATTATTCCCTGTACTTTATTCCCTCCTAGCAGGGAACAAAGTACTTTATTCCCTGTTTTCACCGCCGATGTAAGAGCTCGAACCACTACCATCGACCATGCAATTCTAATTTTTAAATTAAAAAGTGGCTTTACAGATGAGTCGGAAATAAAACATTATATGCAACTCGGGAATAAAGTCGATCATTCCCTCGGGCGTTTACTTCGCTCGTGCAGTAAACTCACCCGCGGGAATAATCCTCGACTTTATTCCCTTGGTGCATAATGTACTATTATTATTTATTTGAATTCAGCAAAATTTAAAATAAAATATTAATATAATATAAAATAAAATAATATAATACAAAATAAAATAAAATAAACATATCTGTATTATTATTTAATGAAACAAGTTCTGGTACCTGTGTATCGATGAAAACGGTGATTCATCTTCGCTGGCGTCTGACAGAAGTGATCCCATTCTTCGGGGCCTTCCGAACCTCGATCTCGGTGGATTAGTGCTCGTCGGTGTGCTATTCTTACTCTCTGGCTCAAGACTGCCCGATCTTGGTGTGACGTAGCCGCCGCCCTCCACAGCTATTGGTATAATGTACTCCCTGGGACTCTTTCGGATAAGTTCCGGTCCAGCGGTCGAGCCGAGCGCACTGTCTGTATCAGAGTCAGCCGTCGACTGGCGCGAAAGTGATTCCGATCGTTGAGACAACGAGCGCTGTGGTATAGGTGGCTTGGGTAGCGGCGTTGTCGAATGCACGGTTGCTTGTGGCGCCATTGGTTCCACCTGGATCGGTATAATACGCTCCCTGAACGAGCTTTTCTGACTCTCGGGCTCGAGGCTTGAGCTGCGGTGGGTTTGAGGTACGGCCGCAGCAACTGGGAACGCAACTTCGGAGCGTTGAGTACGTAGCTTCTGCGGCTGAAAAGCGTCGATTTTTGCCTCGACCTCCGAACGGAAAGCCGAGTCTACAGGTCTTATGCCGGACAAAGTTATCTCAGCTTTACTGGTTTTACGAGGACGCGGAAGGGTGGCACTCTTTAACGTTATTTCCATTTTGCTGCATTTCTTTGGCTCATCTATTGTAGAGGTCGATTTATCGTTGTTAGATTCATCTGGAGTTACTGGCATCTATTTAAAATTTCAAGGAGTAAAACATTATTGTATTCTAGAAACTTACCGTTTTATAATTTACCGCCACAGTATTTATTATATAGTAATAATGTAAAAATTATTATTTTAAAAACTTTGGTATTTATTAAAGTTATTACAGTTATTAAAACTTACTGATTTAATTTGAAGTTCTGATTTTGAATCGAATGGAAATTTGGTTTCTATCGGCGTTGTCACCGTCACCGTCGCACTCCTTACGTCATTTGGGCCAAGAGGTATTTTGAGGCCGAGTTTCTTAGAATCGTTGCTCTGAGGCGAAATCGGCGGCGATCCATTAGACTTTCTCTGCATAGGTGGTTTTCCTAAAGCTCCCGTTATAATGTCGACAGCTCGTTTCTTCTCTTCTTCGCGCTTCCTCTCAATCTCTTTTTCATTATCTGCATCCATTGGTTTCTCGTTCTCGGGCTTCTTGATTGGTGTAGGTACGTCAATGATGACCTTGGACACTGGAGCAGCTTTAATCGTTTGTGGTAAACTAGCTGATGAGAGACTGGCTTTCCTCTCAAACGCAAGTTTTGCTCCACCAACGTTCACACCCGGAATAAAGATTTTCTTAGGTTTTTCGGGCTCGATCAGCGAAGCTAACTGATTGAATTTTTCCGCAGTCTCAAAAATCTTGGACCTTCGGCGTTCGTTCGAGGGCTTCGGTGCTGAATCTTCTGCCAGGAGCTCGGAATCAAGAGAGAGAGCTCTGCCCTTCATCTTGTGCTCTTTAGGATTTAGTTTTTCCGATTTCGCCGATTTTTTGCTATCGCTCTGTACAGGAACTTTATTATTAATGGATTCACTTGCCTTTCCCGGAATTTTCTCCTTTGACACTTCGGACTTGGTGTCCTTTTTCTTCTCTCCAGTTACAGGTTGGGCTATGATTTTTTCAGGAATTACCAGCATCGATTCTGTTTTAGCGATATTCTGTTTGCACGATTTTCTAGGAGATGTCTGGGTGTTCTTTTCGTTCTGCTTTTCTTTAACAGAATGATTCTTGGCATTCGGCATGACTGTATCTTCAACTAAACTTTGAGCTTGATCGGGCGTAACAGGAATTTGATTTATTTCTTTAAGTTCTCTTTGCTTTACCTCTAAATGAGATGCAGAGTCTTGACTGTTGCTTTCATCGATAGTCTTATTTGTAGGAGCTGATATAATAGCGGCATCTACTTCCATTGCTTCTTCCATTATCGAATTTGGTATTGGAGCAGAATGATGTCTGCAAGTAATTTTACATTAATTATCAATAATTTTTTTATTAAATCTATAGCTTTGTAAAAGTTTTTTTTTTATTGAGACAGTTGTGTTATAATTTATAGTTTGTTGTTCATAAAATATAACAAAATAAAGAATCAAAAATCTTCACGCAAAATTAATTTTGATCTTCAAGAATATTATTGTAAAATTTTAGATTAATCCATGAAATAAATTTTAGAATTTAATGATCAAAATTTTTCTTATTTTAGTATTTTTTATTTTGCAATAATACATCTATTTCTAAGTAATATTTGGTGTAAAATCAATGAACTTTGAAAAAGTATATATTATAAAATAGAGAGGCTGAATTAATATTAAACTCTACAATTATTATATTGCTGGGTATAAAATAGTACATTATGCAACAAGATCGACTTTATTCCCGAGTTGCATGTAATATTTTATTTCCGACTCAACTGTAAAACTAATTAAATTTAATGACAAATTATCCTTAAATATCAAATTCAAAATTAGCAGGGAATAAAGTAGCTAGGGAATAAAGTGAATTTCAGAGAAAACTGTTTTATAGAGAATCAAACGCTATTTTTGACCCGCTTTATGAGTCAATGAAGTGTCCTTCATAGGTGAGTAGGAAATAAAATAATTTTTCCCAGAGTTTTGTACGATTTTCTATTTTTTAAATTTTATGAACAATAAACTATACTTTCCTGTTATACGTTGTTTAAAGTATGAAAAACTTTTAAAAGTCAAGCAACTTTTATACATGAATCTGGGTGCAAATGAAAACTAATCGAGTTATTTGTCAATATTAATTACTAGTACATGTAAGACAAATAGGATTATAGAGTATAAATAGTTAGACGATGCTAATGAAATGTAAAATACGATAATTTATAGTTTACAGATGATCATTGGATTTATTAAGACTGTAAATCCTTGAATAAAACGTGAATTTGTGTAATGAGAAGATTTAAAAATAAAATAAGTAAATAAAAAAAATGTTACTTGGAAGCGGATCTGTAGACTCTAGGATCTCTGTCATCAGTTCCATCTTTTTTTCTACAACAAGGTTCTTTCCTTTTGACGCTGGCTTCGGAGGTCTCATCCGTTGACGCTGTAGTTTCGAGTTTTCTTTTTGCATCGCCAGGACTGGATGCACTCGTCGTGGCTGTTTCTACTTTTGCTAGTGTTCCAGTTTCTGCTACTGCTCCAGTTTCTGCTTCTGCTTTTGCTAGCTTGAGCTGCTCCTTTTCCTGCACCATTTCCTTGATTCTCCGATCTGAATTGTTCTGATCTAGCTCGATAAGGCTACCGACTGAGTGGCACCTGGTTGGTACAAGCGTTTCTGAGGAGATGCTGTTGACGATGCCAGCCGAAGGGGGCGGCTGCTCGCCGACGACGAGCTTGTCGGCGCTCGCCGATTGCGGCACAAGAGAGAGTAAAAGATCGAGGCGCACGGGAGTCTGGGCGGCAAGGTCTTCGGCTATATCCAGGCAGTTCTGCTCGTAGCCCTCGTTGACCCACCAATGCGTACAAATTTTCTCAATATCAGCGCGCCTTGACGGGCAAACCGTTAGCATGTCTTTTATCAGCGGGGATGCGGCTGGAAATAATTTATTTTTCTGTATATATCTTCCTATATTATATAGTTATATCGATTTTTTTACAATTTAGCCCCCCCCCCACTTCCTCTACTCCCAAAATCTAATTTTTTAAAATAATGTAAAATTAACGTTATTTTTGATCACATAATTTTCTTAGACCTTCCTCACTCCCTCCACAGCCCCCCCTCACAGGATCCACTGCCTTGATTTTTTACAAGTTTTTAAAAATATAATTTAAAACATTTTAAATCAAATTTTTATAATTATTTTATGGATCTTTTAAGTTGTATCTTACAAATATACTATTATAATAATTTGATTACTGCAAGTATATTTCATTAACTTTATATAAAAACTATGGTTTAAAAAAAAATTTTGTGTTTCAAAATAAATAGTTACAAAATCTTAAGTATACATTTAGTATTTATTTAGATCTTAAATATTTTATCTTAATATTTTATCTTAGATATTTATGGTAGTATATTTAAATATCACTTAAGTATATAAAAAAAAAATTCTGAAATATGATGAAAAATTTTCATATCTAGATATACCAACAATCCTTTGAATAATATATATAAATATAACCCCAAAGAACATTTTTTGAAAGTTTGCAGTTTAGCTGATGTTTTAATCAAAATATAATTTAAAAAGATTTTAAATCATATTTTTATGTCATCTTTTAAATCTTTTAGTTGTATATTATATCGTAAAAGTACATATCAAAATGATTTAATTATAGATTCTTTATTATTTTTCCTTATTTAGGGAAGATTATACATATTATAGTTTAACTGGCATTTTAATCAATACATAATTTAAAACATTGTAAATTAAATTTTTGTTGTTTTATAGATCTTTTAGTTATATGTTATGTGACGATACGCGAATTAAATAATTCAAATTTGAATTAATTTTGTGCCGCGTGCGCGCGACGCTTGACTTCCGCAGATTGCGCTAGATTAGCGCGCGCGTTGTCGGCCCGATATGTGTGGGAAAACGAGAGAGATGCCGCGAACTAGCCTTAACTGATATTGCTGATCGCGCGCATAACAGCTACACAACGATAAAACGTTACCGGCTTTTTTAAGCTTTGAATAAAAAGCTATAGACGCGCGACCGTCTTCCCAAGTGCAGCAGCATAGAGAGAGGAGTCCGCGTTCGGACTCCGGAGCGCACATTCTTCGCCGCTTGAGAGGAAAACTGAGCAAAATCCCAAAAAATTTCGAATTTCAATAATCGTATTTTACTGAGATTTTTTGTACATTGCATATTGTCAACTTTCGTGCGATTTTAAAATCAAGGTGTTGTTTGTGCACTATCGTCGCTTTCATTCTATCATCGTAATCAGTCCGAAGTGGCTGTGGCTCGACTGAATTTTCTGGCTAATTCTCTATTAACACCAAAAGAAGTTGGAACAAGGTGTACTGTGTTCAATACTATTTGAGTCTGGTAAGTAGAGTTTTGAATATTTTTGTTTTTTATTACATTTATGTGTGGGGTATGTGGGGGGGGGGGGGGGTTTCTTTTGGGGCTGCTGGTCCTATATGAAACGCCGGATGCGTGAGTCCTCCGGGGGCTTCAGTGGCCCAACCACTTAGCCCCATTATCGCCGCAGCTCTGTGATCATTATTAACCGGCTTACAATTTTGTCGTATTATTTTCTTTTTACCCTCGTAGAAAATTAACCATACGTTCTGGCCGCTGGACTAACTGTGGGCAGAATTTTTAACGCAATATGTCCAGATAGTTTAGCATAAGCGGTCCAGAATATGTCGAAAATAAGGTGAATGTCGTATGATCGTATTATTAACATAACCCTGAAGCCGGTCAGCAGAGAGGTTAAGTTTAGTATGCAAAATAGTATATTACCTAGCTAGGCCAGTAAAATAAGAAATGTCTCAGATCACATGTAATTGT
>JAPYZB010012087.1:0-12537 GCA_030522745.1 Eupelmus kiefferi | reverse complement strand
ACGTCGTAAATTTTTTGCCCGCATTACGTAGGCATTGCCCAAACTTAATTCTCCCTTCTTCTTCTTCTCCCCACATTTTCCACGGGACTTTTTTTTATCGCGGCCGAAGGCGCGCAAATGTATATTCGGAAAAGAATGCTGCAACGGCGAGCAATTTGCGCTCTCTCTACGTATGTACACGTGCGCATGTAAAATATACACCCGGCAAGCACACGTCGGGCATTATTATGCAAAATATGTAGCTCGCCTTTTCGAGAGAATGAAAATCGCTTTCGGGGCCCGCGATGCTCCGTCATGCGAGATAAAAGGACAAATAACCTTCCAATTTATATATAAGAACTCCCCTCCCGGAGAGTGCGAGAAGTTAACCGAGGCTCCTTTTATACACCGTAATAGAGGCGATACGCATTTTTTTTCTTGAAAAAGAGGAGGGGTGTGCCTAAGCGATACGCCACGAGGTGTGTGCGTAGAATGTTTGCGTGATTTACCCGATGAGATTTGAGGTTTTATGTCTTTTTATCGAGGGCGTGGAGGCACACTTTGTTTTTATCGTACTTTAATGATGCGAGTAAATCTTCGTTCTTCTTTTTATACGATATTGATGAAAAATTGTAAGCCTGTATCGATTTTTATCGGTTTTAAAGAAAGGATGTATTTAGTTTTATGGCACTGCCATTTCCTCGGTGGATTCCGCTACATTTATTTATCAGTGCTAATTTATTTGATAACAATGCAATTATAAGTTAAAAGTGGGATCGTAAAAAACTTGTAGTAGGTGTTATGGTGTAGATAAACGATGCCAATAAATTACAATAATGGTGAAGTTAAAGTATTTTATTAATGGAATGTATTTAACTTTCTTGCATTAAGTATCCTGAAATAAGAAGCAGTCTTACAGAAGCACACTATCAGTAAAAAAAATCAAGGTTGACTTCAATCATAATAAATTTAACCTTGTTAAATATTATAAAATATAGTTTTGTTTACATTTGGTTTATCCTGTGTTTACTATTTTTCATCTTTTTGATAACTCAAAAAAAAAGTTTTAAAGTGATTGATTGTCCTCTTCTACATAAAACCTACAAAATTCCCTTATAAACTCATTTTATTTATTACCTTTTATTCGGTCCATGAATTCGTTCGTCTATTGTTTAAAAACGCCTTTTCACTGAACCGTATATTTCGTTTTTAATAAATTTCTTAAAATTCTCCAAATTAAATTTCCTTGCCAATCTTTGTCCGTCACAGTTCATTTCACCTTTCGAAAACTTCATCAATTTAATCAAAAGAACCAGACTCACAAAGGAACAATTCCGTCAAAGACGCCGATCGTCTTTTCCAAAATTATTTTTCATAATTGAATACAATCACGAGCAAAAGCGTGAACCTGCACAGCTAAACGGACCATTAAACCGTCAAGGAAACGACAGCAACGAAGCCGGCGCGTCGTTAAGCCGCTTGTAAAACGCAAACTCCATTCGACGAGCCACGTTTTATATACGCCGCCTGCGCGCGCGCCGAGTTAATCCGCGTAAATCACCGGCCCCGTGCCCCTAACGTTATTTTTGCTCGTGATTGCAGCTAACTTTCGCGGTAAACAAAGTCCGCGCTGAAAGGTTTTGCGTTTCCTTTTTAGCTGGCGCTAGACTTTTTGCTTCTTACGGATTATCGAAATTTCATCGGACGCGCGAGACCGGACTTTGAAAATTTAGTTGGCTTGTTGTTTTTTCTACGTTGAGCAAGTTTTTTGCGGCGTTCGCGGCCCTATGAAGCGGTAACTTTGTAACGTAATTTTTGAAGAATTTTGTAAAAATAAAGCGTTCTTTGACAGTTTATTAATTTCCGTATTGTTGAATAACTTGCGTCGCTAGTTTAATAAGAAAAGTTGAACTAATTAAAATAAGAGTTTCGTGATCATTTTTTTATATATTCATTCGTAAAGTAGACATATTATCTTTATATCATATATATTATCTTTTTATGCAGTAAAAATAATAATGTATTGAATAAGGAAGATTAACAAAAGTTCATTAAAAAGTATTTTAAATTACGTTTAGTATTATCAAATGTGTTGAAAAGTATTTTGAAGTTATATATTACAAAATCTTATCTGTAATTTACAAAAATTAAATTAATATTTTCAAAAACTTAAAAGATTGTGAAAAGCTTGAAATTTAATACGCGTAGCGTCCTCTACTAGTAGTAAATGCAACAGTCTTTGACCTATGTACATAAACTCTTTCAGTCATAGTAAACCAGTAGGTAACCTATAATTTAAAGATATATTTGGATTTATATTTATATTTCATACAATTATTTTAATTCAGAACGTTGTGACACATAAAATACTAACAAAAACAAATAAACGTCATAAATCTTTTTTTTAAAAGTTACTTATGAATGATTTAGAAATTGCTTTAATACTTCAAGTAAAACTGCAATATCGTTTTCTATTCAAAGAGAGGATGATAGTTTTAAAAATTAATAATAATTACTTTTACATCATCAACAGATATACGTATTTTGATCAACTGGTATTATATTGTCTTTTACCGTAAAAGTAGAGCAACTGTTGATCACTCTTACCACCCTACGATGTGTTACTCACAGTCGGTAAAGTGGCTCTACTTTTTCAGTGTTAACTTCTGAATGAAAAGCGAAAATATTACTGACGATCGAAAATATCATTTTTACTAAATATTTATTGACTTTAAAATTTAATACAGTTCATTTCACAAAGTTACAAATGAGGGATAAATAAAAATATGAATTTTTCTGTAAAATTCAAAGCTATAGAAAAAGCCGTTTTCCAGAATATTTACACTTAGATTGGTGTACGCTAGAGAGAGCTAAGTTGCTTCTGAGGATCAAGTTAAATAAATGCAGAAAATTTACATACATCAGTTATTCTCGCATAATTTTAACTTTCTTTAAAACGTCTTTAAAAATAAAAGGAAATATTGGGATAAATATGAATTTTTAAATATAGAAGTTTATAAAATTTTAAACATAGATATTTACAAAATTTTAAGTATACATTTTAAAATTCCAGAAAGTCTAATTATAAAATATGTAGTAAAAAAATTTATTGCACGTTATTTAGCTAACTATAAAAAATAGTATTCAACGACGTCGTCTGTATTTTTACCTAGCGAATATTCCTAGAATCCGATGGGTAAATATATCCAAACCAAGAGAAATACTTAAATTGAACAAAATTTGATGGCAAGGAAATTCTCAAAAATGTAGAGTGTAACGATTAGATACTAAAATTATAATATTCTCTTTGTAAAATTTTTGAAAATATATCATTTATTTAAATATGAATATAATCTTCAGTGAATTTTATTGAAGATACAATATACCAAAATTATAATATTTTCTTTGTAAAATGTTTAAAAATATATTTATTCCAATATGAAAAAAAGTATTAATTAAAATCAGCAACACTTATTTTAACCTTCTTTTAAAAAGACTTTTGATGACTACTACAATTTACTGTAAATCTTGAAGAATTTTCATGTTAGAATGAAAAATCTCTTAATCATTCTTTTAGATTTACAACATATTTAAATATCTAACATTAACTACCATACCAAAGAGCCCAATTTATTAATCTTGTTAAAGGTAAACTTTAAAATATTATTTAACAAGTAGATGCAATCACGAAATGAGAAATCCGAAAAAGAAAAACTCCTAAAACTTTATTATTTGTACCCAAAATTTCTATATTAATATTCAACAAAGTGTAAATTTAGAGAACTTTAGTCAGTTATTATTTCTAAAAGTACCCCCCCTCCAAAAAAAGCAAAGTAACTCTCACAAAATTAAAACTATCAAATCATTCATCTGTTTATCAAATCGAAAATTCAGTTTTAGCAACACTCCTCAAAGGACATTGATACATCGATAATTTTTCTCCTTTTATTTTAATAAAATATTCAATTCGTTCATTATTCTCCTCCCCTTTACCGCGGCTCGGTTTGCCCTAGTAATCATCAGCAAACACATTTTCCTCGGGCGTGCACGCCGAGGCCAGACAAAAACCGCGCCGGCAAGAGGTCGCGAATAATGAGAACAGAGAGGGATAGTGAATATATCGCCCCTGGTATATATATAGAGCAAACTTCGTAACGGAGCTTCATAAAAAAATCATCTTCATAATATGTACATGCATCATCCGGGATGTCAGACGTTTTTAGCGCTGATTTCGAAATGAAGTTAGGAGTTGCGCGTGAATGTGTGAAAATTGAAAATACGCGTTGTTCCGACGCTGCAAAATGCCAGTTAAAATGGAAATTCTAAAATGAAGCCAGTAGCATAAAGTAATGAAAATCTTTTATTTTTATAAAAATATCTTTTCAATTTGGTTCCCTATACTTTATAAGATATTTAAATCTGTTCTCATCTTTAGAAAGCTTTTCTTTAATTATCCACTGCTTTCCGTATCTGCAAATAAAGTCAGGATTTGTTAACCCAGCGGCACTTGCTCACAGTGGGGAAACAAATGCCGGACCTCAGCGTATATGCAAGCGAGATAAAAACAGCGGGGGGAGCAAGAAACGGCGAACAAGAATATCACGCGAGGGAAAGAGAGGAAGAGACAGAAAATGGGAATATAGAGTCGAAGCAGTAAATTTTAAAATAAAATGAGCTCCTTAAAAACGTATTATCCAGCGAGGCTGTCTTGCCCACCGGTCTAAGGACAAAATGATGAAACAAAAATTTACGATTCACTTAGTGTGTATACTAATGCGGCGCTGCGGAGAGCGTAATTCAAAAATAATGATTTTCGGATCGTTAACTTTTATGGGTGTAACTAGGCTAGTATCTTTTAATCTCGCCGGTTAATGCCGAAAATTCTTTCGAGCTAGAGTTTGCAAAATTAGAATTTTAAATGGTTCGTGTTTAAAGTTGTTCCGTTGAAAAACTTTGATTCGAATACGTAAAAGAAAACTCGCGTCAGCATGCAATAAGAAGAAATAGATAGAAAATCCATATCACATATTTAAAAAAAAATCCCATATCTCTTTTTCTCACCTGCATGCCTCCCATTTCAAAGCGCAGATCGTTATATAAATTGTTATAAACGCGCTTGAAGCATCAATACGACGTTTATCGAACTCGCGTATGATTGGACAATCGTGAGCAAGACGGTATAACCAAGTTGGGCGAGAGCGCGAATCGTCAATCGGAATTGGAAGTAAAACAATATTCAGCGGGAGAAAACTGTCAAAGGATATTTGCAGGCTGTGATGAAACCAATCAATTTTAGATTGATTTTTATATCTTTTATGGTTTCTTCGCTGCCGAGTGATGCGGAGGTAGTATATCCAATCATTGTTCGAGATCTTTATTTTAAAAAAAAAATTAGCGGAATTTGACTGCGTCCGGCTAAAGTGTTATTGAACAAGACAATTTCAAAATCATTACAGATTATTTTTAATGTATATATTATGCCAATCAGGGCGCTGCCGCACCCTTTAATTCATTATTAAGAATTTTGGAAGTCAACAATAAATATTAAAAAGAAGAATAAGAAAATAGTAAGAATTAGAAAATAGTATTTTAAGTCTATTTCCAATGTCAACTAAAAGAATGTTTACATAAAACAATAAGACTTTTTATTTCTCATTTGATTTTATTTTAATTTGTTCCTTAAAGTGTTCTTTTAGGAAATATAATAGTTCACAATATCTAATTTAATGAGATCATGAATGTAACTGTTAATCATGAATGTAACTGTTATTTTAAGGGTCTGTATTTATAAATTTACTAATTTTTTTGATTTTGTCTACAATTACAATATTAGTACGATAACAAAAAACTTTGTACCAAAATGTAATAAAAATATGCTCTCATCCTCTGTTTTAAATGTAACCTGAGCATATAAAACTTGTTTATCCAACTAACCAAGAGAAATTCCGTTTTGTTAAATATTTGCGTAAAAAGATCTGCAGTAGTAAAATCCCGATGTGGTCAGACGCCACAATCCAGGCCGCTTTCAACAAAACAATCAAAACAAAACTAATACAATACTTCAGCGCTATCTCTTCCAAGTCATCAGCGCCAAGCCGAGCCAGGTAATCGCTTGGCGAGTCGCGCTCTAAGAACCATCGGATTCGTCGAGGCTCCCTACTAATCGCTCTCTCTTCCCCCTCCCCCCTCTCTCTCTCTCTCCCGACACGATAATCGTCACCGTAGTCGCTCGCAATTTTCCTCAACCTGCAGCCCGGGGAAAAAGCGATCCACGAGAGGAGTGTGAGCACGACCCGAATAATGCAAAGGACGCAGGAGAGAGGCAGAGAGCTAGAGCGAGATAGAGAGAGAGAGAGAGAGAGAGAGAGAGAGAGAGAGTCGGGCGAAAACCACCGAAAGCGAGGGAGCGAGCGAGAGGGGTAGAGGGATGCAAAATCGCCTGTGGGAACGAGCGAGGAGCCCGGGACATAATCAATGGGCTCGCATAATAGTAATTACCTGACGCTTGCCAAACACTCGCGGCCCATAAATTCCCTGGCTGCAGATTGCACGCCGGCCCTTAACAATGGCGCGAGCGTAAACATGGCGAATTTATTAAATGGATTATTTGTTTGCCATCGTTAAAGCCGCCGCGGAGTCCCGGCCAGCCTGAATGCGATACTCTAAGCGTTGATTAGCATCGATCACTAGGAAAATACGATTCACAGTCGATGCTCGGCTTGAATGGAATAATCGCCGGAGACGTTTTTGCCGATGCGCTTGTGGTGAGCGATGCTTTCGACAGGCGTTTTATGGCGGGTAGCTACAGCGTTGTTGTTGCGGAGCTTGCTGGCTGGCAGCGATCCTCGTTTTGTTATAATTATGAGAGCGCGGCTATTCCAGATTGTTTTTCGTTGAGTTTCCGTCGGGCTGGAACGCAAGTTTTATGGCTGGATGCCGGATTAAATTCTGACTGTGCTTGTTTATGGTAATGTGGAATGTTTAATGTTGTTGCTATTAGTAGGAGTAGTATATCGAGTGATGGGAAATATGGATGATTCTTAATTATTTAGTAATTTACTGATGCGGATGGTAAATTATGTACGGGAAGTAGTTGGTAGGTATTTAATTATGTGAATAATTAATTTATGGCACGATATTCAAAGTGAAATTTAGATTTTATAATTAGATAATTTAAATTATTGAAAATTTTCAAACTTTTTGACATTTTTTGAAACGTTTACTGTATAGAATTATTTTTCCATGTACTTTAGGAAACAAGACAAAATTTCGTTAACGCACTTTATACGAACTCTCGCAAAAATTTTTCGTGCGCCCGCCTTTGAAGTCACATCAAAGCTTCAAACGTACATTTCTTTACTTGCTTTTTACAAAAGTAATCCTCTTAAAAAATACTTAAATATTCACGGCTTTTAAATAAAGCTAGTCACATTGCCTCAACCAATTTTTAGCTTGAAAGTGATTCAACGAGCAGACTCAAAAAAAGGATTTCCGGCAAAATTTTTCTTTTGCTCTTTAAAGGCTCTAGATGTTATCATTTAATTACCATTTGGACTATTAAGCTGCGATTCCGTTAAACTCCATTGCGCTTTCTTCTGGCAGCGCACGAAACCCTTTTACTCGAAATTGTTTTAAGAATCATCCTAAAATAACTTGACAAAAAGAAACACTGAATTTCGCAAGCGTAAAAATTCATGAGCTTTTAGAAATTTAAATGCGAAACGTATTGGTGGATTTAAAGTGTATTCATCGGATTACCCAAAAAATGTATATATCATTCCAGCCGTTTTCACCCCCCTCCATCGGACGAAGAAGAAGGGGTTGACCGGCGAGCGAGCTCTCTAAAGTCAAATAGATCCCAAGCTTACTTTGCATCTTTCTTGTGCCCCTTCGAGCGACAAACCGAGCACGGCGTCCATCGAAATTTACCGGGGAAAGATTAAACCTAATTTACGTATATACGGCCCGGAGAGCGGTGATCGATATTTTCAGTCAGTTTACAAGCTGCTGCTGCTGCGAATGTAATGGAAAGTCGATTGTGGCGCGATACTTTAAACCAGTGTGGATTTTAAGATTTAGTAATCATTTGGTTTTGCTGAGTTATTACCGGAAACTGCGCTGCGTGTGAGATATCGTTGAATTTACCCTGATAATTCTGAGCTTTTCGGTGTTTTGAACCAGGCTTTTCAGTGTATTTTCGAGTATTTATTAGGTACGTATGCGTGATTTAATGGTCATTTTTCAATTAAGATAATTTAATGATTTTCAATTTAGAATATATATTGCAAAAATCAATAATTTTGAAAAACGTTTATTATCAAATATGAATATAATGCTATCGTTGAAGATGTAGTATTATTATTTTCAAAGGTATTCTATTGACTAGAGGAGGCTTGAAGCTAAATATAATTAAGCAGCAACATTTATTTTGCGTGTATTTATCATAATCAATTGCGAATCCTAGATAACAAATCAATGATAAACAAAGAATTGAGTAATGCTTCCCATATATTCCGGTGCGAGCCTTCGTAATTCTCCTCATTTAACAAATGATACCGGGATTTGGATAGCTATCAGTAATGTTGATTTATGAGATTAAATGTTTCACTCGACTTATCTTTCCATTATCATGTATGTTGTAATAATACGAGAATTTCGCTTAAACTACATTTTTAATCATGATTATTTTAGTATTGATATAATCTATTATTGTTGATTAATAAGTATATGTATTCTAGAAAAATTAAAAAAAAAATTTGATGTATTAACGTAAATTATATAATAATAAAATAAAATATCTTATAAATGCATATGGATTTTATTTCATATGGTCAATTATATTACTTAAAAATTTCAAAAATCACCTTTAAATAACAATTCTCAACTGCTCAAAACAAAATTACAAATAATGACCATCAAAGTTGAGGTAACTCGTTTCGCAGTACTTTTATAATAGCATAAAACGAGCTAAACCGGCTTTCCGCAACTCTATTATGGTTCGGTAATACATTCAAACGTAGAAAAAAAGCATAAAGAAAGCAACATGCAGAGAAGTCACAGACGCATTTCTCACGATAAAGTAAAAAAGTTTAAATTCATTTTCCGATATCAGAAGTTTATGAAAAAATGGTTTCCACATACCGAACTGAAACAGTTAGCAATAATTTATCATCGTAAATACCAAGAAAGATTGACGTTTTCAAGTGTACAAAGCAATCAGAAGCGAACGAAATATAACATAAAAAAGGTAGTATCGTTAATCATAGTAACTAAACTTTTCCTCTCTTTATTCACGAATAGTACACGGCGCATGCATATTTATGAAACAAACAGTAAATATGCAACCGCGATATGCATGTAGCTGTAAACGTAGGTGTTCATGTACGCATTTATGCGTGCTTAATTATGTTTATCAGCAAGCTTCCTATTAATTAACGAATCCTATTTCTAATATTTAAACCAACAAATAAACCCAAATATTTAACCAAATCTTATAATCCCATCAATCTCCATTCGCACCCCCCGCCTCCTCAAAAATCAGCCCTCCCCAAATTCAAATTCCAAATCCATCGCGCGGCGAGCTTCAAAGCTCCTTTCAAATCCCCGCCAATGACTCGGCAATCGGCTTCCCGGAAAATCCCTCTACGAGAAAAATTACTGCGCGCCGTTTATTTTTAACCGACACACAATGCGGGCCCCGATTGTTTGCGCTCGCGCGTCACACACTAGCCTCGCTAAAACCTGTTAAAATATATAACGGCCATCGGCAGCTCTCTCCTTCTCTCCCACCCCTAGCTAGGTAAGCTCTCGGTGCTTGCGGCCGCCGTAACATAATAAGAGCGAGCGAGAAGCTTGCCGCTCGTTGCCCGGAATATAAATTGTCCCGAGAGGGAGAGAGAGAGAGAGAGAGAGGCAGCCTTTTCGCCGCGCTGCTATTCCGGCCACGTATATCGGGGGTGGGACACTCTCAGGAGCGCGGTGGCAGGTGCGCATTGCCGCCCGAGCTTTCGGAGATTTTTCAGAAATGTACTGTACCAACGCGCGGACACACCGAGTTGATTTTTCACTTTGGCTAAAAGCCTCCCCACGCTTTCTTTCGCCCTGCGCGCGCTTTTTCCTTAGCCGCGCGTGAGAATTCGTTTTCGTTTTGATGGCGTATACGCGCGTGCGATGGATGTGTGTACAGGGGGAGGGGCAGAGTATGTGTGTGTTTCAATCGAATTGAGAGAGAGGAATCGATTTGTTTGCCCGCTGGCGCCGTACTCGCCTGCTCGCACCCTGGATCGCTGCCAGTAATTATCGATTTATTCGCCGATGTGAGCAAAAATATTATCGGGAATTCTCGTCGCGAGTGCGCGAGAGCTGCTGGTTATGTACACGTACGTATTCTGGGTAAGCGTCGGGAGGGTTGGTTTTATGGCTGCGGTTTTTGATGTTTCAAGATTAAATCCGAGACTGCCCGGGCGGGAGGTGAGATTGAATTACTTTTATTACCATTTCTTTAATTGTGGAAGAAGCTCGGGAACTATTTCGAAATTTTCGGCGAGCTATAAATTGTTGGGAGTGGAGCAAATTCTTGCAAACTAGTGGAGGTACTATATTTTACGGCAGACGGCTTTTGAATGCCTGTTTCCACAAAGCGCTTTCGAATATTGCTGCGGCAGTATACATAGCAAATGATATTTTGTAAAATAACAATGTAAAATAACGCGGAGCGTTTTTATTGGCATGAGATGAGAATCCATTTTACCTTCGTCATTGTTTGGCAAATTTGACATTCGATCAAAATATGCCCTATGAATTTTGATTTCGAGTAAGCGGTATCAAAGCTCGGCCACCGCGAACATACATTTCAAAATGTCAATTTCTAATCCTCAGATTTAGGAATATGGGTTACGCGGATACGTTTCGATTGTCAGGGGATTAAATGTTTTATTCAATCTGAAAATCTATTAATGCACCGAAAAAATTCAATAACCAGAAAGTCCTTTGAAAAATATATCAAAGCGGGGAATTGAAAAACAAAAGCATAAATAGTGCCTTTGGTGAAATCGCTTTATTCAATAAATTTGTCTAGTACAGTTATTAAAATACTAACTAATACTCTTGATATAGAAAAATGAAATTTTGTTAATAAATAAATATAGTAATAATAGTAGTTTATAAAATCTTAAAAATCGATATTGGTACAAGTATTTTTAATATAAAGAAGCAAAAATCTATTGACAATGACTTATTTATGAAAATATCTGATACGCTTTCATGAAGGAAATGATACGTCAACAAGATGAAGAGTATCCTGAAATAAATCGACTCCCAAAGAAGTTTGTGCTCAAAAAACTTCCATGGAGTAGAAACGTATAAAATAGTCTGTAATTTGCTTTATTTTTTATGACTCTTCAATTTATCAACTTAATATCATTTTAATATGAAAAAATTTTTTTTATATTTTAAACTCTGAGAAATATGTTAAAAAATGAACGCTTGCTTTTGCACATATATAGAAAACAAACACAGTAACAGAAATAAATCATAATCAAATGAAGCACTTTATTAAACAAGTGTTATTCATTTTTAATTTGTAAGCAGAAATTACAACCCCTTGTGGGAAATTACTTTGGAATAAATACTGGCATAAAATCATATTTATAGCAATTATCAATTTAAAAACAAAAGAATGCTGCTGCGTTGCAAATGATAAATAATGAACAAAAATATTTCACTGCTAACATTGAATCTGGGTAATGATTTTAATTAAGCAAAAATATGCCTTTAGTAGTTCATCTGTTTCTTTTATTTGCCAAAAAAATTGATGGAAATAAGGTTATATAACATCGAATAAAATCATATTACAAATCATTTTATATTCAGAAATTCACAATATTGAAGAATCGTGATAACCTCAAATATTCGATACGTGGTAGGTAGTTTTATTATAAAAATAAGTAAAATATGGTAAAAAACAATGAAGAACAATGACTGAATTTCAGAAAAATTTTTTAATCAATATTCTATTCTATAACGTAATACATAACATACACATACATACACACATACAAATCTATAAATAAATATAATTTGTATAAAATACATTTCTGCAAAGTCTAATTCATTGAAAATTTTAACAATTCTAAAAATACATTTTGCGCAATTAAATGCAAACAAAACTTTTTATATCTCCCACGTATCTATATCTTTTTTAAATAACAATTTATTTGATACTGAAATAAAAAAACACGTTATTTTACTATTTTAGTATAGTAAAATGACTACAGTTGAATTACATTAATTCAACAGCCTTCAATAAAAATAAGCGACAAAAAATTTAATACATCTAATTCAAACCAGAAGCCCAAGCAAAACACACAGAAAAGCCGAAAACCCAAAAACAATTACCCGGCTAAAATCCAAAGTCCACCACTCTGACCCCTCTCTCATTCCCCCCCGCCAGCTAACCACGAAATTCCACTCTCGCGCAACGCAATTAAACGAGGCGGCGCGCTCAAAATGAAGCAGATTTTCATCCGTATACATTAAACGAACGCCCGCGCGGGCGTT
>JAPYZB010012005.1:0-10648 GCA_030522745.1 Eupelmus kiefferi | reverse complement strand
GTCTCTCATAAGAGCCCATGTATTTTTAGTTAATTTTGAAGTTGAATATCTTCCGAGCTACATTGTCAAATGTTCTGAAATTTCGTGTACTATCGTGTATTATAAATATGAATAACATATTAAATTTTCAGAATGATCTAACCATTTTGCTTTCGGTATCGAACCTCCTTAACTCGCTCATGACTTTATTTGGGTTCAAATTCTTTATTTTGAAAACTAAAAAAATATTTTCACATCAGTGCTTCAAATACTGTACAGTAAAATTTTCGAAAAAATTATAAAAATTGAATATTTTTAGAGCAATATTTTTAATAAAAACAAAATCAATTCTATAGTTTTTTGAAAATATTGGCTGTAAAGTTACTTATTAAAGTTTCAAAATTTACTTTTTTGGCTTTAAAACAAACATTTTAAACCCATGTATACAGAGTTACGTGCTTTCTCGAGAAGCCGAGAATCAGCTTTTTTAGAAGCCAGCACGTTTCTGTTCCCAGAAAAGCTAACAGTTTCTTAGATTTGCTCATATACAATTTTAAAAATGTATGAAACAAAAACCTATTACAATGAGAGTTGGCCAAGTATTTGGAAAGTTATATCATTTTTTCATGCCGGGTTATCTATAATGAATTTTTGAATATATAACGAATTATATGGGTCTTGCCGGCCAGAAATTTAACCCTTTTCTATTGTTGTAAACTAGTAATACAATCTTCGAGTTATTAAAAAAACGTGAGAACTGAATCAGCACTGGACTAAATTTTTTTACAATTTTCATTCTACATAAATAATATTAAAAATATAATCAAATGTAACTATTGTCAATATAAGTATTTTTAGAAAGTAATTTTTTAAAATCTACTTTATTTTAATCATTCTATTATTTTACTTATTCAAAAAACTTGGGACGTGATACTTCAAAAACGAACTTATTCACTTAATGCCGGTATGATGTACCTATTAGGGGAGACCGGGGTACATTTGAACTCTTTTTGTTCAGAATTATTTTTAGGTTTAATTTTGAAATATTTTTTTAATACAAGTCAATTTACATTTCACATTTAAGTCCAAAACTGTATAACAATTTTTCTTTTTTATCATTTTTATTTTGCTAAGTACAGTTTTTTAAGCTTAAGAATTATGTGATTTCGAGGTCTGTTCAAATGTATCCCGTATTTGTCGGGTACAATTATACATATACATATTAGAAAAAAATAGTTTTTAATTGAGGTAGCAATATTTATTTTAATTGTTTTATTACAACATTACATTTTATCAACTATTTTAAATGCTAATATTATATACAACATTTGAATTTGGTTAAAGTATAAAAAGTATATTAAAAATTGTCATTCTCTTAAAATATCTTTTACATAGTTCGAAAGTACTCCAGCCTATGAAAAAATTTTGACAGCCTGTAACTTTTTAGTTTCTGCACTATTCGGGTCGATTAAAGGTTTGAAGGATTTGTGAATAGTTTCATTATATAGCAGTATTTTTGTCCAAATTAAATATTTATACTAGGTCCTAGATAATTCAAGATCTCTTAAAGTAAAATATTGTCTTTTAGACTCTGAAAAACAACAATTGATCAAAACTTTTATATTTTATAATTTTCAACCTCACAATTATATGCAAACGTTCAACCTCGATAAAATACACACATTTCATCTTATTGACCCTACTCCCATTATCCAAAAACGAACACGTTAAAGAAATAAAGATGTTCACTTTGATCAAAAGCACCCCGCGTTCAAATCTACTACGGCCTACCCTAATATCGAATTTTCGGTGTATTTTATTTTATTTTAATACATTAAACGAGCTAGAGGCCCTTTACAAAGAATATTAATTTAAGTTAAATTCTGAAATCAGTAAATATAATTTAATGATTTAACAGAACTTTTAAAGGTATAAAATCTTTCTAAAGAAAAAATTCGCTCAGGGAAGGTGTTTCAGGTTCGCTTCAACCGATTAATACAGGAATAAAATCCATAATTACTGCTATAGACACCTTACTCGATCGCTCTCTAACAATCACTGAGAAAAATTTATTTTAGATGCTAATAGAATCCATTTACTTCAGATAGATTCCCTTTCGATTTTTGACTTAATAGCAATTCTTTAGCAGGAAGTGGAAAATCCTCTTGCAAAGATTTTTCGCTAGAAGCAAGAACTTAAAATGTCATTTTTTATAGAATATTCCACTTTTAACAAATAGAAGTTCCCTTGCGACAAAATCAGCTGGTCAAGTGGAATACGTCTTTTTGCGCCTAGAATACATTTTCTCTCAGTGATGAAGGTTATACCCTACCTGCCTATAATGAAAAAGATCTATATATGTGTACAATTTGCTTTTTTAATAGAGACCTCAAATTCATGAATAATAGTGTAAACTTAATTTTCAATAAAAATGGGTGTATTCAGTCTCTATGAGGAGCCACAAATTTCTTCCAAGATCGACTAAATTAAGTTCACGTAAAAAAGCCGCGATTAATCACCACCATTTTTTCGAGCCCTACACCAAAATCTCAACTATCCCAACCCTCCGAAAACCCCCACTCAAACAACTCGCATAAAAAAACCCACCAAAGAATAGCCGCGCAAACATTGTATCTCGGCGCTCTCGGCGCGCAAGCTCAGCCGGGCTTTCGAAAGAAGCTACACAAGCCCCTTTGCTCCGTAAAGCTCGGCAGCAGCTTCTCTCGATCCAGAGCGCAAGCGCGAGCGATTCGGAATAGTCTGCTGCTCGCGCGGCGCTTCGAACTGGCGAGCTTCTTTGGCTATTAGTTCGATCGTGGATCTCGAGGCACCGTAACCCCCCAACACACACAGCTCAGAGCAGCGCATCGAAAAGCTCTCGCAGATAATAAGCTCAGCAGCTGGAGGAGCAGCTCAAGACAGCAACGGAGGAGAAAAAGCAGGCTAAGGACATGTCCGGCGACGTGCAGCCAAGGAAGCGCAAGGAAAAGAGGCGCAGGCGAGGTGAGCGAATCTTGCCGATTTTTTTTCTTCGCTCTAAGAGACAGAGCTGCCTGCTTTTTCTATGTCCCTCGCGTAAGCGCGGTTCACGGGCTCCGCGCGGCGCTCCGAGAGGCAGCCGTATTTTTAGACCGTCCTCCCCGCGTGCGCCTAAGATGCCGACTCGTGCTTCTGTGTGTGTGTGTGTTTTCCCTTATTTTCGTCGCCCAGTGCTATCCGAAGAAATGCCTTCCTAATATCGCGCCTTGACACTTGACCGATCGACGCTTCTGCTTTGCACTTTTGCTGGGTGATTGGGAAGATTATTGTCGATGGTTTAGTGGAGGGTGGTGTTGTACTTGTTTCGCGATGCTGGCTTTATTATGCTTGGATTGCAGAGAATTTAGGGAAATTAGTGTATGATGATGATGGAACTGATTTTAGTGAAAGAATTTTCACCTCTTACAAGGTTTTAATACTTTAATGTTATTGTACATATTTTTAATACAACAACACAACAATCTTTGTTCTTTAATTCTTGTAGCTGGCGATTCATACAGTTTGTGTGAATGTTAAAAATATCGTAAAGTAGTTCAAATAATAGTAATAGTCTTTTCAAATAGTTTTCTTCAATATTTCTTCATCCTAAAAGCTAAATACTACAACAAAAGATTTCACCACAATTTCACTATAAAATACAGTTTCTAAAATAAATAATGTCTTTTAACGTTAACAGCTTTGTAGTGTTAATTTACAAAGAATCAAATAATTATTTCCATGAAAAGCTCAAGCAAAGTCCCAGTTGTCGAGAGTTAAATCGCGTAGTTCAAGTGTACCTATTTTTATGAAAATGTTGCATAATAAATTCCCGAGAATAGAACTACTTGCGCGACTCTGATTTTCCCATTTTCCAGTCTTGAGAAAATTCGCCTAGCTAAGCTCTTCACGCTGTCTTTGTCATTTGATGGTTTTATTTTTGATACCAAAATAAATGCGCGAAGCGGCAATTTACTAAATGGTTATTCTCCTCGTTGGAAAATACGTATATCACTTTGTTAAGGTTCCGCCAAAGCATCTTTTTGGGTTTACAAAAATAGATCAAACTTGTTGCTGGCAAACTTTGCTTTTCGAATGATGTCTTTCTTTTTATTTCTTCGAAATTTGTGACCTTTCATCGCAAACACATAAAAATTTACCTTATTATTTATCATCTAATTTCAATAATTTAATTTATTTTATAACAATAATATCGGTAATATTTAATAAATTTAAAATTATTTTTTATAATACAGCGCAATAAATATATGCGAATAAACGATCGCAAAAATAGATTCGTTGACGTACTTATGTAGAAAACTCATGTGTGTATAATATTATCGTAATTTTATACTCTTATTAAAATATGATTTATTAATAGTTTTATTTTATATAATATACTAAGTACACATCTGCAGAGATTAAAAATGTTTTAAACTTGCATAGATATCTATTTTATCAACAATGTATTTTCTTGTTTATATTTCTTTGTATATTTATTTTTATAATATAATTTATAAATAGATTACAAGATTAATTCTTATAACTTAAACTATAAATTTGCTTATGATAAGTATTTTCATATCTGAAAATTAAATTTTTAATACTCCACATTTTTGAATATTTTCTTAAATTAATTAATTGAATAATTCACACGAAATGGAAAGAAATAAAGCTATTTTAAATTCTTCAAAAATAATTTCGATTTTATTTTTCAAGCTTAAATATGTTTTTCTGTCAGTCCAGACAAGTAAAAAAAATGTTCATAAATGTAGAGCTCGTTGGGTCATCGCAATAAAGAGTCAATTTTGGAGCAAAGGCAAAAAAGTGCCAATTCGGAAAACTCCTTTTTTTCTTGATTTTAAGTTGGTAAAATCTTATTACAATATTTTAAAAAATGGAAAAAAAAATTAAAGAATTTGAATGTTTTAAATGAATTCACATCAGGGATTCACACCCTAACTTTTAGAGAGTAAACTATAAAGAGCATTGTTAACTTAAAATTAGGAAAAAAAAGAGTTTTCCAAATCGGTACCTTTTTGCCTTTTTCTTTGAAAGGGCTCTTTCTTGCCTTTGCTCCTAAATTGACTCTTTATTGCGCTGACCCGACGAGCTATCTTTGAAGTGCCCTACAATTTTGCATCTATTAATTATATTTTCATTATTGAAATATTAATTCATAGAAGAAAACGCTAAATAAAAAATTAGCTTTAGATGAAACAGCAAAACCAACAGAAAATTCCCCTTGAATTTCAATAAATTTAAATCAAGAAAAAAAAAACAATAATATAAGAGACAACGCTCTGACAAGAAAAACTACACCTCATCACAACTCAAGCGTTAACGGCCTCTCTCAACCAACCCAACGCTACTCAAGCCTAATTTAACGCCTCCATAACTTACTCATTCCAGACGACGACGAGGGAAGCAGCTCCGTACCTCTGGCTCGCAGCTCGTCGACGGAACACTCGGACAACGTCACGACGATACACGTGCACAAGGAGACCGGCACCGGCGGCCACTGGTGCGCCCGGATCATCTTCTTCGCCCTATTAGCCGGCCTCCTCGGCGTCGTCGGCCTCATCATCATCGAGCACCGAGGCACGACCGATGGTAAATTAATGAGCTTTTTAATCGAGCGACCTTCGGCCCCCCCGAGCTCACCTGCCAAAATCCAAGCAGCGGCGAACCTAACTTTTCACTTTTGCGCTCGGGGAAAACGTGAGCTCGCGCCAAGTTCACGTGGCTAATGAGTTATGCACGTGAGAGGGGAAATTCTTGTTTCCGTTTGAATTATGGAATTTGGTGATCTGATATTGCATTTTGTTAGTTAAGTTTCAAAAGTATATATGTAGTTGCAGACTTGCGATATAAAAAGTTCAGTTTTGTTAAGGAAAATTTTGCTTCAGTAGTAACATACCGCAATGTTCAGACATGTTTGTGAATTCCAAATGACAACGCTGCATAACTTCTCGTAATTAAATATAAAAATAAATTGTAAATTAAATCCATTATTTGTTTCATGTTAAAATATTTCGGATATCCGTGGCTTCTTAGAATGGCGACATAACTTCATTATTCTTCAGAACTTAATAACTGAATTCAGATTTGAATATAATTGTCTCAAAGGGAGTAGGTATAGCGTCACAAAAAGATACCGTGAATCAAGTGGAGCTTAGTAACGCATTAATATGATACAATTTTTTTCATTTTAGTTCTGGAATAATCGCGTATCTCCAGTTTTATAAAAATTCAAGTACAAATATGTTCTTTGCTGTAAAAATGAGTAACTGTTAATACATTTTTCTTTATAATACATTTAATAATAATATATACAAGGATAATTTAAATTTTTCATCAAAATAGAAGAAAGTTCAAAAATACAACTGTTTATTTCTCTTAAAACCGTTCAATTCAACCCCTATTTCAAAAATTGTGGCTTTAAATACTAATTTTTACTATACAAAAATTTTGGTCAAAAATTTGTTTTAAACTCATTAAGATAACAAAAAGAACAAATTTTAAAAGTCGAGTAACTACATTTGAATATTTGATTATTGTAATAAGAAAATTGCCATAAACTGCAGACTGATATGATCTTAATAACGCTCTAAAAAATGACATAATAGAGCAGTTTCAAAGTTAAAAAAAAAGTATTTTTCATGCTTGCTACCATCATATTATTCGAGATCATCATCAAACTCTTTTAATTCCAACAAATCATGAAACATAATTAATCATTCCAGTGGACAAACCCGTAACCTCATCCCAATGGGCCATGATCTTCGAGGGCTGGGTAGACGACTCCCCAGCCGCCCACGAAGACGAAGCCGACTCCAAGCACGCCGAGGAGTCCGCCGAGCACGATGACGAAGACGAGCACGGGGACGAGGCCGAGCACGACGAGGAGGACGAGCACGCCGAGGACGACGACGAGCACGCCGACGAGGACGAGGCAGCCTCGCACGAGGAAGACGACGAGCACGGCACCGAGGAAGAAGAAGAAGAAGAAGACGGCGGGCTAGACGAGGCCGACGACGTCGACGACGGCGAGTGCTCGAACGCCGACGAGGAGGCCTACGACGCCGAGGAGGAGGAGGCCGAGCGGCGCCAGGACAAAACAATGTCCGAGGAAGAGCCGGACGATGGTCTGACTCAAGAGGAGGCCGAGGAGCCAGAGGACGACGGCCGCGCCGATGATGATGACGGCGAGGAGGACTCGAGGCCAGAGGATGATAACGAGGAGGGAGCTAACCAGGAGGACGAAGACTCGGCTGAGAGACGAGTCGATTACGCGTCCGGCGAAAAAGGTGCTTGATACCTTATCACCTCACAATCACAAGTACACGAACATTTTCAATCATTAAATCCGGGACGACGAACGATTGTCGCGCGCCTCGCCTCTGGGATTTTCTGGATACAATCGCTGAAGTCTTTAAGTTATAATGTCGCTACGGAAGAACAGTATTTACACTCGTGACGGATATTAATTGTCTTCTTTTGTATATTTTTTTCCCCTTAATGCATGTATTTTGTATATATAAGTTTATACACATGGCTTTGTTTCACTTGGACATTATTATTGTAAAATATTTATGTATTGATTGAAGATTAAAGAAATACAAAATACAAGTATTTTCACTGTTCTTGCTGTTTCTTTCACTAAATATTCCTTTGACCTGCGTTAATAGTGTTGCAAGAAAATGCTCCTTATCAAAGTTTAAAGAAAGATTGTATAAAAGAGGTATATGACTGATTGACAAGAAAATGGAGATTTTTTTGTCTAAAATATAAAATAAATTTTTATGTAGGTTAATAATTTTTACACTAAACAGTTATAACCTGTTCAGAAACAATTGCAAATGCTATTGCACTTAAGTATTGAGTAGACAATCGAGAATATTTATTAATTTATCTAAAAATATAATCAAAATTTTAAATACCATCGTAATGACACTACATAATGACATTTTACCCATAAATTCCCTCGCGATGATTTTGTTTCTATCAAAAACCGGTAGTTTAGAACCTATTTGAATTCCTGGAACCTTGCAGCATTTTTATAATTAATATTTTCTTAGGATACATACTTCGGTAGTAATTATTTACATTGTTTAACGTCGATTGAGACAAATATTTTGTCAACTTGACAATTCAAAATGTTTTTGAAACGCCAGTAATCCTAGTAGCAATCTCTATTTAGATTAGAAAGATAAATGACCATTTTTACGACAATCAGCCACATGCAGTATTATACATACTTTAAAGATGATACTATTTTAAAGTTAAAAGGATTTCATTACATTAAAACAGAATAATCTAATAATAAAATAGTTTTTCGATTTCGTGAATTGGATTAAATAAAAATATGCAAGTAATGGTAATATCACGGCTTGAAGAGGCTTATTTTCAATCTAGAAATTCTTTGCATATTTAGATTTCGTAAATGTATATCATTGTATTTTTTTCTCATTGTTTACAAGTAAATGAAAACTTACTGTTTCGCATTTAATTTTTAATTTTGAAACTTCTCGAAGTCAAGTCTTGCACCTGCTATGATAAGGAGGATTCAATATTGTCTGAAAAATGCGATAGTAATTTTAACTTTTAAAATAATTATAATTTTATAATTCTACCCATATAGTCATATTCCTTAGTAGTGATTTTTGTTAAAAATTCATATTTTACCATTATTATTATTATTATTATTATTATTATTTATTTATTATTTTTCTTTTCACCGAAAAAAATTTTGAGTAACAATATTTTTCCAATTCCAATTATCGCAGACTTTATTTGTGATGATCTATATTAAGAATTAATATAGATATTAATAGCTTCCAAAAATCATTATTACGCAGCAGTTCACTTCGAAACTCTAAAAGGTTTTTTTCTGATCCAATGCTGACTGGCATTTCTAACTAAAAAAAACCTATAGGAAACTTTAATTGGACTATTTTAAAATAAAATATGCAAAAATATAGTCACTTTTGTTCTAGTAAGAGGACTTTGGGTTTAACTGATTAATGGATGTTTTTATAAGAAAACGTTATTACGAAAATAATAGCTAATTTCAAGTTATAAATAAATTTCTTTTTTTCGATAGTTTAATAGTAAACTGTTCTATTAGATAAAAGGCAAATTAACAAACCAATGAATAAATTATTTTAAGGAAACGTTAAAATCTTGTTATTATCGACAATTACAGAGTACATATTTAATTATGATTGTTGATTACTATAAGAATTCAATATTTTTTTTATAAAGTAATGGATAAAGAAATTTTTCCATAAAAAATGTTGATTTTTTAATACTTTTATTAAAATAAGTTTACTTTCAAGTACGACATGAAAGCACTTTTATAAAATAGTTTATTACAGGGAAGTTGGCGCTTTCCGGCCAGAGGGCAGAAAATTAGATTTTAACACATTTTTTAAATTAGAAGAATTGACTAAATAAAAACATGTAGGTTGAAAATATCACTAACTAAACAGTATTAAACACATTACATTACACATTACACATTACACATTATAACATGAAATTTATTTATAAAAGTATTTATCTAAAAATGTCATATTTCCAAATCTACTATAATGAAAAATACTATAATTAAAAAATTTAATGTTTTCATTATTGCTGTTGTAGACGATAATGCAGACAGTCTAGATGAGGATGACGTCGATGAGGGTTATGGCCCAGAAAACTTTGATAGTGATGATGATTTAGGCGCTTTGGAGGAAATAGAAGATGATAATGAGGAAGATGACACTGAGGATGGAAATGAGGAAACTTTCGATGTTGATCTAGATGTTAGTATAGAAGGCATTAAAGCTGCCGATGTGGATAATGATGATGATGGTTTTGATGAACGAGAAATCGTTGATGAATTTGTTGATATTCCTGGAGTTAATGAGCTCGACGACAATAGTGCAGAACCTTTAGAAGAAGTAAGTAATATTAAAGAGCATTTTTTCTTCATAAATAGCATTTGAAACTACTTAAAATAGAATTGTTTAAAAACAATTCTATTTATTAATATCTACATTATTTTATTATTAGTTATTCTGGTAAAAAATTGACCATATTCTGGGCAGAATTAATGATCAACAAATGTTAAAATGACACTTATCTAGAAATTCTGTTCAAAGCATTTAAAAAATTTTTAGATAAGTGTCATTTTAACATTTGTTGACCATAAATTCTGCCCAGAATTCTGGTCAATTTTCTACCAGGGTAATTATAAATTTAACAAATTAAAAAGATTTAATCCTTCAGAGCAACATATTTTATTATTGAAATTATTTAAAATAATTATTTTAATTAAAAAGTGTTTCCTAATTTCTGAAAAATTATATATAAATTATAATTCTTATTTTAATAATTTACGTATCTAAAGAGGAAAAGAGAAGTAGGTCACTTCAAAGCATGCGTATATGTCTCTTTTACCTTGGTATGGGTGGCGAACTCATGCTCTGAGGTATAGCCCTCTTTCACCCCGTGGTACACATACTAATTTTAGTCGATCCAAATTATTACTTTTAATTTATGTGGCGGGAGCGAACGTAGCACTTTCAGTCCAGTATGTTAAAATGAAGGATTATGTATGTACCTAAGGAGGAAAAGTAAAGAATGTCTCAAATCGTATGTAAAT
>JAPYZB010011974.1:0-10235 GCA_030522745.1 Eupelmus kiefferi | reverse complement strand
TTACTCTACAAGCCCTTTCATTCGACATAATAATCTTTTTTATTCCTAGTAAATTTTCCGATCAATACAAAAGCCGAAGAATTCCTAGAATGCCCGTAACTTTAAAGGATTTTCAGATAGGAATCAGCGGATTTATCACGGAAATGACCCACATTTACGAGTGAATCACACGACAGCGATTTATTTTTCACAAATTATTATATTTCGGCCGTTCTGTAAAAGCGCGGCGAAAAGAAAAACGCGCCCGATTGAAATGACGATACAGAAACACCGTCGCGGGTGGGGGTTAAGCTTCTGGTTAATTATTAATAGCCCGGCGAGTTTCATTATAGCGTGGAAATAAAGTAACACTGAAATAATAATAGATACCGCGGATGCAAATAGATACGGCGAATTTTCTAAATAGAATGCGTTCATTTATCAAGCAGTCTGCTATTTATTTTTTAAGACTAGTTATCGTAGGTCCCGTAACGCATTGTGTTATTCTACAGCGTGCGGTATCCTTTTTTTCCGCTTTTTTCGTTTTTATTAATCAAAGATGAAATGGAATTGCGGATTTTATTGTTATTTGGCGGAATGATTTTCAGCGGTCGCGCGTATCTCCTACGCTTTCGAATGAAAAAACATCTATAAAATTGCGCGGCTATCAAGAAAATTGAATGTTTCGACAACTCTTTTCCGTTTTCCATTTTCGATACGTTTGCGCTTTGTATCAGAGTAAATTACGAAATCTACGCCGGCAAAAAGTCCAATTAAACAGCAGCTTGATTCTTCTGATTGCTTTTTCTGGGGTAATAAATTTTAAAATTGCATATCAATTTTCGGGCTGAATAAAAATTTTTCCATGCGCTGTTGTCAATGATTAAAACTATTATTCAAGAATGACTACAGCTCTGAATGCTAACGCTGCAATTTTTCTTAGCTTCCGTGGAATCGTTTATTTTACTGCATTTAAACTTTTAATAATTCTAAAAAAAACATCAGATTTGTAATATCAGCTTTTTACTCTGTAAGTCAACGACCTATTTCGAATCTCTGTGGCGCGAATGTTGTTAGCGTTTATTAGCAATGTATTTAGATATCGCTTTTCTGTTTAAAGTTTTTATATTTTATGAAAGTTATACCCTTCTTAAGCGAATTATCGGCGATTTAAGCATTTCTTGTTTAATGACTTTCGTTATTTTCAACTTTTTGCGGGCGACTGATAAAAGTAATAAAGGATAAAAATCCGAGTATCATCCCGCAAGTTCTTATACACTTTTTCTAATTTAATTCTGCGCCTTTTTCCCCTGTAATTCTTGCGACAAAAATCACAACTATCCTTAAATTCATTATACATAAACAAAAACCACAGAAACCAAACTCCACATCCACGCCCCTCCATATAAAACCCAACAATCCTCCCTTCCCCCAAACCCAGCGCAAAACAATACCACTACCCGCCCCCCGCATAAACAATCCAATCCCCCCATAAAGGCGCGCACGTATTCCTCCCGCGGCCGGGGCTCGCGTACTCGTATCCGTTCAATTAGCACACTGTTATTTCAATTAGCGCTATCTGCTTTCGTCGGCCGCTGCGATACGCACTCGTTAAAAGAAAATTAATGCCACTCCCTGAGCAGTCTAAATGGCCATACGGGCGTAGGCCTTTAATTTCCAAAGCGCCGGGCAGATTACCGGCGAAAATATGCCTTGGGAAAAACGAGCTTGGACGCCGAATTCCTGGCATTGCTGCCGATGGGATTTTCTCGTTTTTGCTGATTTTTGTGGAATTTTTATTGTTGAGGTGATATTGGTCCGTTACTTGGTCGTTGGGTGATTACGCGTTTGTAACTTAATAAGTGGTTATACTTTATCTTCGATTGCAGAAAAAGCAAGTCTATAATAAAGCGTACTTGAGCTTTTATTAACCGTTTATCCTGCATTACGCATAATTTACCATGCACTTATAAGTATATTTATAATTCTTCAATTCTATTAATAAATAATTAATTTTAAATATTTTCCTACATTCTCATTGCCTATACCAATATATTTTACATTTCTATCCACTTTCGATTGTCTTAAGGTCATTGCCAAATCTTTAAAAAAAATACTGCTCATTATCAAGTCAAGTGGCGTCATGAGTCACCGTCGCTACACAGTTTTCAATCAGCAAACACAGCATTTCTAATCGCCTGCATTTTTATAAATCTTTTGTAACAACTTCTTCGCAGTAATTTTATAGGCATCTATCTTTGCTGCAATCGATATAAATAGATCTTACTAAAACGTTGACTCGCGGTTATTGCAGAAGTACTACGCGTAACGTTTAATGGAAAAAATTAAACCGCTCATTTCGTTGGGTTCATTCGGTTTATGCTCATTCAATGAAGCGTCTCTCGGGTTTTGTGTTTGTAATAATTTGGATGAAAATGCTAATTTCAGGAGGATGTAAATTTGCGCTTTCATGTTTAGAATTAATTTATGTTTATCTGATGTTTATCCTGAAAATTTTATCGCGGTCCGCGACGTTATTTATCTTTTCTGTTATTTATTTTGTCATAACAACATTTTTATTATCAAATTTTAAAATACTCATTTCTAACCTAATAAAATTTAAGATAATTTTAGAGATTCAGTCTTGACTATTTATTAAAACGGTGAAAAACTAAAAAAATCAAAATGAATTAACAATATAGTTCATAAAAAACAACATGTCACCAAGGGCACCCAAGATTGCCTAAACCCAACGTCACTTCATTACACCAACTCCATTTACATATCACCGGCCAAACCCTCCCAGCATTCCACCACCCAAAATCGATTATTCCGCGCAAACTACCACTTTTCACTCGCCTCCCCAATACCACGTCAATATCATCGCAATCCACCTTAACCTACCGGTAACTTTCCTCAAAAAAAAACCTCAAATTTACCATACCCACTCGTCCAAAGCCTGAACCCGCGCTAAACGATTCCTTAATGCCCCGATAGAGATCTCAAAGCTCCCGTCCGGTTCTTTTCCTTCAGCAACAAAAGCCACATCTCACTTGGCATGCGGAATATGCAGCGAGCTGCGCATATGCTTGCGGAGCGAGAGGAAAAAAAAGGAAAAAGTCGAGCGGTACACTCACGTAACAACAATAATTCGCAAAAATCTTGTTTTTCTCCGGCGCGTCGACGTGCGCTGAATGGTGGCGGCGGCCGAAGGTCAGCCAGAAAATAAAGAGCCTAATATTCACTTGCGTCTTTGTCGAAGCCGAGGGTTCAGCTTCACGTGTATATACGCAAGCTTACACACGCGAATCGCCTATTAAAATAAATCGTAGCGCGATTTGTTTTGTAGGAGAGAGAGAAAGAGAGGGAAATAAAAGGAGCCGCGATAATCCATATACGCGCGGCGTGCCGGCTTGCGGAGAGCGTATATGGAAATCAAGTTTTTCAAGGGTGATATTAGAGGATCGCGGGGACAGGAAATTTCCGCTGTTTGAAAGTTTGCGGAGTGAGTTTGTCGAAATATAATAATTTGGACTGTGGTTTTCGGCCAGCTAATTATAAATGGATGAAACTATATTTAATAGTGTGAATAAATGAATACGTAAGCGATAAGAAATTTTTTGGAATCATTATCATGTCTGTTGAAGTTCTGACTTCAGACCTCTGAATTTTTTCCCAAAGCCGATCCAGCTCAGCATAAGACATTTTTCGTCACTGCACAGCCAACATTTGTAATAAACACACCCATGACAAACATCCATTACCTTTTTAAGACTCGTGCCGAGCAAAGCGAGCATTTTTCAGGGTACAATAGATGCGATTTTACGCGGATAAACCCCCAAGTGTGCGTCTGTGTGCGTCAGGCGTCGCTCGAAAGTTGATCCTCGACGATACGTTGCTGGCACGTTTACAGCGAGAAAGAAGACTTTGCTGCCGACGCCTCGATAAACAGACTGGACGCGTGGAAAATTTTAAAAATTGCAGGGTTAGAAGGGAATTTATCACCGGGGATAAAGCGATAGTAAATCACTTTTGAAGCTGGATTGTTTTTTCGAGGCGCTGAATATGGATATTTTCGTGCGATTTAGTTTGAATGTTTTTGTCGAGCTTAGCCGAAAGTGCACTTTATTGTGAATAAGGATGCGGTGTATCGGAGTGAAAAATTTCAATTCAACGATAATCAATGCTTTTTACCAATTAACCTTTGCGAAAATACACTCATTTGGTAGAATTTAGCGTTAAAATCCCGTTTGGCAAAATCATCCAGGGTGTATCATTGGATTAAGCGAAGCAAACAATATCGGCTGCATTAGAGCAATAATATCGGGAAATTTTAAAACTAATTGCGGCTCATTGAAAGCTCGCGGGCGAGAACGATTATAGATTAAATTTATGCAGCCGCAGCGTAATTGGGTTAGCGTTTGAAACGCTGGCCCAGAATCAAGTCGATATATATACCGGTTTCATACCTGGAAGCGAAACAATACTTTCTGCTATCTCGCTGCCCTATAGGAGGGCGAGCGAGGGGGATGGGTGGCATTTTACGGTTATATATTGATAAAGCGAAATATTAATTGCGATGAGTGTGTGCTAATGTATCGTCGTCTTTCTTTGTTGCAGAGTTTTTAACATTCCATCCAGAGGTTTGACAGAGCAGCCCTTAGTCCAGAAACTGACGCAAAAATGGGTCGGAAAAAGATACAAATCTCGCGTATTACGGACGAGCGGAATCGTCAGGTAAGTCAGAAACCTAACGTCAGAAGCGTTCTTCTAACCGAGACAGAATAAAAAAAACGGCAATCGTTCTCAGGTGACGTTCAACAAGCGAAAATTCGGAGTGATGAAGAAGGCGTACGAGCTGTCCGTCCTGTGCGACTGCGAGATCGCCTTGATTATCTTCAGCTCGAGCAACAAGCTCTACCAGTACGCCAGCACCGACATGGACAAGGTCCTGCTCAAGTACACCGAGTACAACGAGCCCCACGAGTCGCTCACCAACAAAAACATCATCGAGGTGAGTGGACTTGTCCGGGATTCTCTCTCTCTCCGTGCCGTCTTTGCGTCTATGTGTGTGTGTGTGCCGTTTTCCAACTGTTCACATACACACACACACACACACGTTTACGGATATATGGATATGTGTGTATGTGTGTGTGGTGGAGATGTATATCGCCGTCGAGTGAGAGAGGGCAGAGGTGAGGCTGAGAGTGTGAATGGAGAGGGCTGGCTTTCTTTTCGGGCTTGTGGAATTAGGGTTGATAGGGTTATATACACGCTGCGGGGCTGGCAATTGATGAGAAAAGTTTCTTTTTTGGAGCGAGCGCTGGATTTTGGGAGGTTTTTGCTTGAGTAAATATATACGGTTTGTTGATTAATGTTGTTTGAACGTTGAACAGATAGTGCAGAAATTGTTTAATATTATTTTAGCATTGTGTAAATATGTTTGAGAATTGCTAAAAATTTAAGGAAATTCGTATAATTACGTAACTTATTGTTCTGCACTGTGAAAAAAAATAGAAAATTGGAAACTTGTCAAACCTAATGAGCTAATAACGGTGCTAGAAGGGAAAACCAACTCGTCATCACCATTTTTCTTGTAACAGTCAGTTTCTCAATTGAAAAGTGCCAAAAGACATGTCAATTTTCAGAAAACAAAAAACTACCTTGCTAAACTTCAACCCAAACCTTCAACGAGAAAAACAAAGCTACAAAGCTTCCTCTTAAATTTCGAAGCGCTCGCTCCTCCCGAGCTTCCAACTAACACCTTCGCGCACGCTAGAGCTTGAGTGCGTGGGCTGGGGCGTGCGAGAGTGTGTGTGTGTGTGTGTGTAAAGTAGCGAGGTGAGACTAACGTGCATGCGAAAGGTTGTGTGCCCTCGGGCGGTGTGGTCACGTGAACCTGTCTGCTGACACTTGCAGGCGCTCAACAAGAAGGAGCATAAGGGCGCGATGTCGCCTGAGTCGCCGGAGCCCGACGCCCAGGAGTACAACCTCACGCCCCGCACCGAGGCCAAGTACGCCAAGATCGACGAGGACTTCCAGATGCTCATTAGGAATCAGCATAACGGTTCCAGGGTACGTTTAATAGCCTCTTCTTTTTCTCTTTTTCGACTTTCTCTGTCTATAAGCTCGTTAACTGACTGCGGCCGGGGATTTTCTTTTTTGGCTTGCTTTTTTCGTTTAACTTTTCGATAGGGATAGTTTGTTGCGCTGTTCAGGAATTTTCTTCGCTTCTATTTTAAGTTTTCTATTCAAGATAAATGTAGTAAGGTTTACTTAATTTTTTGTATGTATAAAGTCATTATAAAAAATCAAAAGAAATGCGTGAATATTATGCGGTTTTTCCAATTTTTCCAATCGTTCAAATAATCTTCATTAAAAAATACCTAATCAAACCCATCACTTTACTCAACAGGGCATAGGACAATCTAACTACACACTACCTGTGACCGTGCCTGTAAATAGTTATGGGGAACAAATGCTTGGATCTAGTCCGCAAATGGCGCACACCAGCATCTCACCGAGGCCATCGTCGTCTGAAACAGATTCAGGTACACCTCGAAACTCTCTCACAAACCACCAAGACCAATAAACAAACCTACAAACTTAATAATTTTTATCCTCTTTCAACCCCAGTGTATCCATCGGGCGCAATGCTGGAGATGAGCAACGGCTACACGCCGTCGGCGGCGTCGCCCCTGGGCGGCTCTCCGTCGCCCGGGCCGTCGCCTGCCCTCGGCGTCAGCAAGGCCAATCAGTCGAGGCACTCGCCCCAGCCGCCTCCGCCACCACATCCGCACCGGGGCAATCTGCGCGTCGTCATACCCACGCCGCTGCCCCAGTCGCTCGCCGAGGAGACCAGCTACGACGTGAGTACTTTTCTCTCTGTGCTTTTCTCGTTTTGCGATTGCTTTTTAAGGCTGTGAGTTTTATGTGTTGAGTAAATTGCCTACGGAAATATATGTAATTGTTAGAGTACACTTTTTAATTATGTATGTACTGCGCGTGTCTGCACGCAGAGAGCGTGGAAATAAATAGAGTCTGGATATGATTTTACGAGACTCGGATGAAAAATGCAAGCTTCCTGAAGATGATGAAGTTAGCTGAGACCCTGAATTTATTTAAATAAGATATGACCTTATTCCACGCCAACTTGGAAATCGATAAAAAACTTATCCTCCGCGATGAAGTAAAGCAAAATTAACATTTCATAAAGCCGTAAACTACAAGTACATTTATTACTCATTGTCAGTGATCCATTTATTTTCTATAACGCGAACAAATCCAAACAACTCAACGAGCAAGCATCAATACATAAACATCTATACACGCCTCGTACATAAAAAGTATACCGCATCGCAAAGCGGTGCACAACCGAATCCCGCTTATTATGAATTAATAAAAAAAAAAAAATAATTTCTCCCTCTCAATAAGCAGAGCGGACACGCACAAACGACACTGAACACACCAGTGGTGGCGTTGCAGACACCGACGGTGCCGGCGAGCTACACCGGCTTCGGGCCGACGGACTACTCGACGGATCTCAGCAGTCTCGCCTGGTCTCATCATAGGTACGTTGATGACTTGTCAATGTATTCGGCAGCCACCATGTCCAGTATAAGGTAATTCTCATTCAACACATTAATTATTGTTATTAGAAAAAAACTATGCGTCCAGTTTGTTGTTTTATTTTTCTTTCATTTTCTAGCTCTCTTAAATCTTTTTTTTGTTGTTTTTTTTTTGTTAACTATTCTTTTTACGTCTGTGCATGCCCAATTTATCTACTTCTTGTTTTTCAGCTTTTGAGATGTTTTTTTTTTTATTTTGTTTTCTTTGTTATAATGTAATTAATTTATTGATGGTAACTGTTTAAGTATATGATTGGAACATTTTTAATTAAAGACTTAATTAGACTGTGTCACGCGAAGTTGAGATAGATCAAGTGTTCTAGAACCCTCAGAAAATGAGATGCATGTTAGAATCTGCCGATTGTTTAATTTGTTTTTGATTGCATTGTTTCTGATATTTTTTGTAACTATTTGAAATTAATTTAGATAGTACATATGAAAATTTTTGTTTTAATATTTGTTTTAACGCTGAAACCCAAATTTTCGTTCACTGGACTGTTTATAGTTTTTTTCTATAACAACGTCTAACCCTCTCATTGCATCACCTGCTTTAGAATTGATTAACTCGCACCTTGTTATGAGAAAGCTTACAGCACTGGTGTCGGAATTTTATAATGTTAATTTCCACCGTTTTTATGCCAGTCTATAAGGATTCACGTTATTAATTGGACATGGAAAATGTTGCTTGGATTATTTACTAATGCATTACTGTATATAATTAATATCCGCTGTTTTATTCATCTAACATTTGTAAATATGTACAAACGTAAGAAGCATTACAGAAGAAATCGACAATTACTATTGATTTTCTGTACGGCTTTTAAATTTGCTGACCGCAATTTTGTAAATGCTTATGATTATTGTATATACTATAAGGAATTCATGTAAGTACATACTGTTTAATCTATCTAATTTATTAAAAGTAATTTTGTATAAGATATCTTTCTTTGTTTATATTAAAAAAAATTCAATTAGTCAATATTAAATTTGATACATTTGTCAGAGCTCTCATATTCTAAAAATCAGTAATATTTTTAAAGCTTCGAAATTTTATCACAAATTAATTTCACTGCCTAGATTTTCAATTATCAGTTTTAAAATAAAAAATTAAAATAAATTTAAAAGATAATAGTAATTTTGTGAAAAAAAAAACAGCAGAATCTTAAAACAGGAAACACTGGGCTGAAGCGCCAGTGCCAAAAAGTGAACAAAACTAGAAAAATGAATCGCCCCACTAACGTGAACCTGTCGCGTTTACTTTACAGCAGTCTTCCTCACCTGGCGGTGTCGAGCAGCACGCCTCCGCCGTCAACGTCGCCGATACCCGTGAAAATCAAGAGCGAGCCGATCTCACCGCCGCGCGACCCGCACGCGGGTAGCGGCGGCTCCAACGGCTCAATCAGCGGACCCAGCAATTCGTCCGGCAGTCTACATCATCCCGGTTAGTATACACGTCCCTTGTTAAGAATTCAATCTCTCTTTTCTAATACAGAAGCAAAATTAATCGTTACATCGATTCTCTACACACTGCAGGTCACACGAGTCTGAGCGTGGGAGGTCCCTCTTCGTCGTCGGGCCAGGGTCCGCCTCACCATGTCTCTCAGCAACAACAGCAGCACGGCGGGCCGCAGACACTGAACCTGGTGTCGGTCAGCAGGCCCGGCAGTAATCCGCCTCCCTCGCACTCGGGCAGCATCACCCCGACGAACCTGCCGTCGCCGGGTGGCCAGGGAGGTGGTGGTGGTGGTGGCGGCGTCGTCGTCGGCGATATGCGCACCAGCCACGGGCCCGGCGCATCCGGCAATCCCGGTAGCGGCAGTGACTACGAAAACGGACCGCTCATGAAACGCTCGAGGATCACCGAGGGCTGGGCGACTTAATGGTGAGATTCCCTTTTTTAAATTGATTCGTATTAAAAAAAAATAATTTTGCTTACAAAAGTTGTTGGTAATGGAAAAATTTTTAGCCTTCCTTTGAATTTTTGTAATTATAATATAAATTTTATTACTAATTTGTATCTTTTATTATTGATTAGGTGTGTACCCTCAATGCCGGCCGCGTCGTCAAGTTCGCAAGGCGATCGACTAAGCAGCTACAGCCGCTGCCCGATGTCGATGCGCGTCCACTGCTACTCCTCGACCGAGAGATCAACGACGGCGACGACGTCAGCACCGCCGCCAGAACGCAGGCGACGCGAGCTCGCGCGTTACATCTGAAGAAAACAAGAAAAACGAAACGTGAGAATTTTAATTCAGAACGAACGCACGTTAAAGTACGCGCGCGCGATCACACAAGAGCGCGCGTACTCTCACATCGAGACGCACACACGGCTTTTTTCGAAGACAGAAGAAAGGGAAGAGTGATGGAGCTTCTACGAGTGAAGATTGCGGAAAGAAACCGGGAGAGAGAGAGAAACGCGCGTAAAGCTTTTTTTCAACAATATCTACTTTGATGCGCGCGAACAATTGTCTGCTTTTCTCTCTCTCTTTCTTTTTCTCGTTCTCGGTTTTATGTTCGTATTTCGCTGATCGTAAGCGGCAGCACGGATTGTCAGGCAACAGCAGCAAGCAACAGAAGAAAAATCTGTTATACATTTTCGAGCGAAGAGTTGCGCAGAGGAAACTAACA
>JAPYZB010011945.1:0-10965 GCA_030522745.1 Eupelmus kiefferi | reverse complement strand
TGGATATATTTTCATACACTTTGATACACTTTCGTGCGCTTCCATACACCTTCTTACACTTTCATACATTTTGATACACCAAAAAATTTCCACTCGGGTAGTTCCCTTCACACATACGCACACACATACTGTTTGCGCGCGCAGGCGCATATAAGTAATTATTTACAAGTAATGCGTGAATTGCATTATTAGTGAAATGTTATGATATAACATACATAGATATATTATCCCATACATTTCTTGTTCTTGTTTCTGTTTCTGTATTTTTTAGCGTGTAACGGGCCTTGTGCTTGTGTTTTGTTCCTTTTTAATGTGCATAGGGCCTTACGTGAACAGTCCCTTTATATCCCTTTATAAACAGTTATAGTTATTTATACCGGAAAGAAAAAATCTGGAAGAAGAAAAAGTAAAATGAATCAAGCCAAATCAGCTTACCTTATTTCAAGACTTAATTATAAAGTACTTCCTAAAGCGCGAAAACTAAAAAATTCTAATGGAACAGAAGGAAGGATTGTTATATTGCAGAAAACATTATCAGCTTTATTAAAATATGAACGCATAGAATTAAACTATAATCGTGCTGATGAAACAAGAGGTTATATTGAGGCAGTAAGTACTTATTTGATTGAATACATTTTAAATAGCTGTCACTAATGAATGACGAGTATATTATTATAAAAAATATTTTTAATGGTTACTGTATTTATAGCTAATGTTAGATCTTAAACCTTTAGAGGGCTGGAATGCCAATAAATTGGTGCACCCCATGACTGACACTTTCCCTACGATTAATCAATGATATAAAATTTCTTTTATACCACTTTTCTGAATCTGATATGTCCTTTAAAATCCCAGTCCTCTGAAGGTTAATAAATTCAATTTATGTAGATATATTTATTTTCCGTGATTTTTATAATGATTATTATGAACAGAATTAATTTATTGTGTGTATATAACGTAACCTTTGGTAAGCTAATCAGAAATGTTACTACTACTACCCTAATAAAAAATCTCATGTGAGGTTTCGGGTGAACTTTCATGCCAAATTCTTATGTGTCAAAAAAATCTGTAAAAATATCAAAATCAATTAATTATCTTTTAAATTTCAAATGAATTTTTATATTGTATACAGCTTATACTTTTTCGATCAAATATATAAACACAGTATTATTCTAAAATTTAAAACAAATTTTTAATTTAAAAATTTTTGACTAATTATTTTTAAGTAATTCGAGTATAATATTGTGTTTATATATTTGATTGAAAAAGTATAAGCTGTATACAACATAAAAATTCCTTTGAAATTTAAAAGATAATTGATTTTGATATTTTTACAGATTTTTTTGACACATGAGATTTTCGCATAAGAAAGTGCTAATGACAAAGGATTTTCTGTTCAAATTTTATCTTCACTGACAATTTTATAATTGCTACAAACAACACATAGTTATTTGTTTGTAAACTATGTATTATTATTATTATTATTATATGTATATGTATAATAAATTTCTTTTTTAATAATTTTATATTGTATTAGCTAAGGTAAAGTACCCAATACCCGGACACGTTTTCGGATCAAACTATTTCATATGTGATTTTTAGTACAAAAACTTCATTTTTCAAAATATTAGTATTGCTTATCTATAAGTTGAGACATTTTTACAAAATTTAAGACAAAAATCAAATTTATAAAACTTACGTAAATTACATAATATTTCGAAAAAAAAGTTGCCTGGCTGTAGTATTCGGACAGGTATTCAGGCTGGTCCGGTATACTCGGACACGATGGACCCAATACCCGGACGTATTAAAATCTTATAATTATTTACAGAATATAATTTATTATATGTATTTATAATCTAAATGAGTTGCATAAAATAATGAAAATTTAAGAAAAAATATAAAATTTATTATTTTTAAATACATATAATTATATAAACTAAATACATAATATATAGATTTACAGCTTTTCTTGTTTTGTTTTTATTTTTTTATTTATTTTTTTTTTTGATAAAACTTGCATTTCTTCAGTTATTGACTTATTTCCAATTTCTTCAAGTTTTGCTGATAATTCCTTTATTTATTACAGCATTTTTGTGACATTCTCTTTGCACTTCATTTTTTATAGCCTTCTTAATCTCTTTTAATTGTGCATTTATAATTCTTTTTTTTTTTTGCAATTTCTTTTTATTTTCCTGGAATAGTTTATGAATTTCTTTCTCTTTTTCTTTCATAAATTTGATTTCCTTTCTCTCTTCCTTTTTTTGAAGGATCATGTCTGCTACAGATGGAGTGTCTTATTGTTTACCTTTCTTTTTTTTCTTTACATGTAAATTAGGTATTGTAAAATTATTGTTAAAATTTAACGACATGTTTAGACTGACATACATCTGAATAAATGGTGGCATCATTTCTAATATCAGAAAAAGAGAGTCTTAAGTGCTGACTATTTGTAAATAAATCAAGAACTTCAGCCTCGTGTACACTTGAAGTTTCACAGGTTTTTTGAATATTTGTATGTGTATAAACACTGTTTTCTTTGGCAACTGTTGACTTATGAGCACTTGAATGTAATGTTCAAGAACAGCCTTCAACGACTGTAAACGGAAAGTCTCAATCCGCTGAACTGTGAGTTATAGTATCTGGTATTGAATTATTCTGGAGGTATCATCTACTATTGAATGGGTGCTTGAATCTACTATTAGAAAGGAGTATTCTGCTGTTGTCAAAAGAGAGTCTTCATCCATTGTCGAAGAAGTTTCCTGTTTCTCTATTAATTAAGTGACTTGATTTTCTATCGAATGAGTACTTTCCTTTTCAATCGATGTAATTGATTCTTCTAAAACAATTAAATATATCTAATTAATAAATAAAAAAATTAAAATATTTTTTTTTAATAATAATGATAACAAACCTTGATGAGAACTCAATACACTTCAATTATCATTAGATTCAACAGTTCATACACTTCTTTTCTTGGCATTTTTACCTTTTGCAGGGTTGCTCCTTTTCTTGTTGGATGATATCTTGGCCATTTTCGTAGTGCTGCTATGTATAATAATTAGTCGTACTCTTAAATAAATCTTTTCTTACGATAATAATACAAAAAGTAGCATGAAATACAAAAAGTTTACCATTGAACTTCAATTTGGAGGTTAGAATTTTTATCACGTTGAACACTTGTATTGCAAATATGTAAATCAGGTGCTGATGATTCACTTTTAATAAATAATGCGCTAACTCAGTTATTGCATGGGTTTTAAGTTTTATTTATTAAGTTTTTATAAAAAAAAAGTAGAACTCTCGTTTAGTGAACCATCATGTGTCCGAGTAAAACTGGCTTTATGAGTTGGAGGCACGTAAATCCGGGCACGCGCGTCTTTTTGTCCGAGTATATGGTACTAATTTGAAAAATGGGAGGTATATTCGGACATGTTATTTTTATGGAAATTTTTTATTCTAACTTATTTAACATGATGATTGCATTCGGCACATGATATAGGTTAGGTTTGGTCGGAAAATGCTGTTTAGCATGTGAATGCATATCTCGTGCTATTTGGCACGAGATATATATACGTTCAGGCCTGCTTACAAAGTAAAGCAGTAATTATATAAAACCGACAATCAAAGTACTAATTAATAATTAATTTTTTGTATGCGTTGAGGTGTTGTTGAACTCGATTAAGAATACGATAAGATACCCCATTTGCCTCGCTTTTTTTGTTCCTGTTTTCACGATCGCGTTTTCGTTGCTTCGCTGCTCGCAAGCCACTTTGCATTCGTCGTACGTATAGCGCCTGTAAAATATAAAAATAAACATCGCTAAAAGCGAAACGCTGTGTTTTTTGCATAAGGCGCTCGCTACCATTTTAAAGGTCTTATAACCATTTAGTAGAAGAATAATTTTGAATGTTTCCAATTCATTTTAAAAAAAGTTAGCATTAACTAATATTTAGTCGTAGTTTAATTGATTTTTGGATATTTATCATTCACCTTTAAAAATTTTAACTTGAAATTACTTGTAAATTAAATCTTAAAAATTTAATTTAAGTAAAAATCGAAAAATTACCTCCGAATCGCTTCTTCCCTATATACAGTATTTCGTCCCTTTAGAGGAAGAAAAGTACACATCGGATTTTCGTTGGAGAAGTGGACATGTCGAATTTTAGTTGGAGAAGATGCTACGTCGATTTTTAGTTAAGAAAAAGACACCTCGAAATAAAGTTAAATTTTTCAATTTTGAAGTTGGCAACACTGTTTACAATTTTTAATAATTAAATAATTTAGTAACTTTAATTGGCGAATAAAGTTCTCAAAAAAAGTCAAATCTCAATGCTTATATACTACAAGTAACTATTATAATTAACGTATTATACATGTGTAATTGTATACTATGCAGCTAGGGAGGAAAAATAAAGAATGTCCTAGAACGCATGCAAATTTTTGCCTGAGGCGAAGCCGAGGGCAATAATCATGCGAACTTAGGCTTTCTTTATTTACCCCCATGGTTCGTATACTATTTTTCATTATACCCGGTCGAAAATGCCACTTTCGTGATTTTGAGTCGGGAGCGAAAATGGTACTTTTGGCCAGGGTATGGTGAAAATACGTAAACAAACTGCTCTCTCGTTCTGTCCCGAATAAAGCTTCGTCAATTATCTGTCTTTTATTTTATTTTATTAGTTTTAAATATTTTGATTAGTGATGCCAACTTCGAAATTGAAAAATTTAATTTTATTTCGAGATGTCCTTTTCTTAACTAAAAATCGACGTGGCATCTTCTGCAACTAAAATTCGACGTGTCCTCTTCTCCAACGAAAATCCGATGTGTCCTTTTCTTCCTCTAAAAGGACGATTTATTGACGTAATACTATTATTTTTTTTATAAATTTTTATATTTGTTTAGAATATTTTAGCAAAATATTTGCTATCGGGCAAAGCAGAATAAATCTCATCAAAAGCGTACATGCTATCGAAATTAAGAACATAAAAAAAGATCGAGTTAATATCCCATCGGAATATTATATGGAAACGCAAAAATGAGTGAATATTTAAATTTTCTTTGAATAAATTGTATAAACAAATATATTATAATTCTACTAAATAAGTCCTTTAAAATTGTAGCGAGTGCCTAATGTAAAAAGCATAACGTTTTGCTTTTTGCAAATGATAAAGTTTCAGATGTAGCTATGTCAGAAGGAACGACAATGTTTCCAAATATGCCATTTTCGTGATAAATTGATTATGTGTTTTATATAATCATAAAATGCATTAATTAAATGTTTTTGACGAAATCTTTCGAGAGAGTCGGGGGAATATGGTTTTAAATTTACAAAAAAAATTTGGTCATCGGTTTCAAAGGCTAATATGTAGTTATGCCTGAAGAACCAACGATGTATTCTAATACGCGATTTTCGCGATAAATTTATTATGTGCTTTATATTACCATAAAATGCTTCAATTAAATGTTTTCGACAAAATCTTTCGGGAGGGTCGGGGGAATGTGATTTGGAATTCACAAAAAAATTTGGACATCGTGTTAAAAACTTAAGATATAGTTATTCCTGAAAGAACGACAATGTTTCCAGATACGCCTTTTACGCAATAAATTAATTGCATGCTACATTACCATAAAATGCCTTTATTTAATGTTTTCGAGAAAATCTTCAGGTAGGATCGGGGGAATATGGTTTTAAATTCACAAAAAAAATTTGGACATCGTTTTTAATATTTAAGATGTAATTATACCTTAAGGCGACTTCGGAGGTTAGGTTAGGTTTTATTTCGTAGTTTACAAACTACGCTTTTAATTTTGGTGGAAGATTAAAAAATGCTAACGATTTTGTAAATCAAAAGCGTATTTTGTAAACTACGAAATGAGACCTATAGCTTAACTCCGTAGTCGCCTTAAGGTATGACGATATATTCTAATACGCGATTTTCGCGATAAATTGATTATGTGGTTTATATTACTATAAAATATCTTAAAGCAAAGTGAAAGGGTCGAGCAGATATCTATACAGAATATTATACGGGAACCTAAAAATTATGTTGTAAATATCAATTAGATCAGTTAAAAAAATTTTTTTATAAAGATTGTATGCAGTACTAGAATCTTACGTTGTCTGATTTTCAGAAAATTTTCTCTGAATTAAAAAAAAAAATTATTGATGTTAAAATGTCGGTAATGTCGATAAACGTGCATTTTGATATTAATATTTTCTTGTATATAATTTTTTAAACAAAATCAGTAGAACATTTCAAAAAATCGGATAACGTCAGCTCCTAGTAAAATTCAATTTTTAGAAAAAAATGTATTCCAACTGATCTAATTAATATTTACAATAGTTTAAAGAAGCGGTGGGGGGGGGGGGGGGTGGGGTCGGGGGAATATGGTTTTGAATTCATTAAAAAATGTTGGTTATTGCTTTTTAATCTTACGACATAGTTAAGCGTGCAGGAATTGAATACTATATACATAGATATAGTGACCATTTTAGTTTCTTATTCTTATTTCTTATTTTATCTTATTCAGGAATCTTGTAATAGACTTAAGTTTATTGTGTCAAACTTTTGCTATACAAATTAGCAGATATATCCAGTAACTAGTCCTGTTTCTATTGTATATTCAAGCTTTTTGTACAATTTTTTGTTATGCTGCTTATTAATTTGATTGTGTTAGTAAATCTGTTACATTATCAAATATAGTCACCAACATGGCGTCGGGAGGAACGGACCCGCCCGATACCTCTCTTAACAAATTTTACAAATGTCACCCCAATGTTAAAGTTGAGGCAGTTGTGCATAGTTTGTGGGGTAATTTTCATCACACTAGTGAAATTGTAGCAAGATACAACGCTGGAAGTCCTGTAAAATTCCTAAGCAATGCGTTTATTGTGTGCCAGGATCATTCTAACCTCGCACTTACCTCGAAACTGCCATATGGATCACTTAGCGAAACAGCGTGGCAGTTTATAGCGCAATTAAAACAAGAAAGTAGAGAACAAATCAAGCAAGACATAGTGAATGAAATAGTACATAAAAAAATAGATGAGAATGGACTTGAAAAAACAATCTTTGAAGACCACACAGTAATGGAATCCTTAAAAATAGAAAATAACTTGCTAAAACAATTATTAAAAGAATCGCAAAAAAAAAATAATCTATTAAATGACTTGCTCATCAAAGAAAAACAAAACTGCAATAACACAAATATAAAATCCAATACATATGCAGAAATTTTAACAAATCCCAAATCAAAAGTTGAAAGTGTGCTTAAATTAATTGTTAAAAAAAAACAGTCTTGACAACACAAATTTAGTTTAGCGGTTCTATACTATCTAACTAAAGACAAAACAATTCAAACAAAAAATTTAATAACAAAAATAAAGACACCATAACAATAAGCTGTATGAATGAGGAAAACGTAAATACAATAGAAAAAGCTTTAAGCAAAAAATATGCAACTAGTGCAAAAATCGAAAAAGAACAAATAAAAAAAACTTATAGTAAACATCATTAACATCGAAAAAGTATTTACTAATAATAACGATTTAGAACAAGACATTAATGAACGAAACTTTAGCAATATTGAAGACAAGTGAAAAGTTTTACATTGAATTCAAAGTGAAAAATCGAAAACATTGAGTGCAATTGTAGAAGTTTCACCTATAATTTATAAACACATAAGACACGATAAAAACGAATTATTTGTAGGGTTTCAAAGTTGCAGGGTTTTTGATGTAATAAACACAAATCCCTGTTATAAATGTGCAAGATTTGGCCACAGTGGCAGCAAGTGTAGAAACGAAGCCATGTGTTTCAGATGAGCTGGCAAGCACACAGCTGTTCAGTCCAACTGCGAAATTCTTAAATGCCCAAACTGCAAATTCAACAATAGTAAATATAAAACTAAATAGTTTAAATCACAGTGCCATTGATAGTGATTTGTGTGAAGTGCTAAAAAAAAAAATAAAATAATTTATAGATATAACTGAATATCCACTGCAGCCACACCACCAAAGATACTTCGGTAAGGTAGTAAGTAATAAACAAAATTATACTTAAGCACAACAGTCGGTAACGATTAGAAGATTAAGATTATCGAGTAATGCATCGATCGGTACGTTATCACCAAATACAACCGTGCCATCAACACAAATTATAACTACAAAACTAAAATGGATACTGATCCACATATGCAAATTTTCAAGAATGAACTCAACATAGATAACGTTACTGATTTAAACAGATATTTAATCGCAGATAAAGAATTTATTATCTGCATGAATATAAGAAGTTTAAACGCTAACTATAATAAATTATTAATATTTCTAAACAGTCTTGAAGTTAAACCTTACATTACAATTTGCACAGAAACATGGAAATTAGAACATTACAATTTCTTTAATATTCCGGATTACAAAATGTATTATAATGAGAGTAAAATAAATAAGTCTGATGGAGTAGTTGTGTACATAAGTAAAGATATTAAAGAAACAACGAAAATCATACAAATAAATAAACTAAAAATAATTAACACTAAAATCACACTAGCTAACAATAATAAAATAACACTACCATCAATCTATAGGTCCCATGACTTACCTAAAACAGAATTTTTGTTAAATATTTGAGAATTAATAAAACAAAATAAAAAACAAAGAATAATCTAATAATAGGTGATCTTAACTTTCAATATATTAAGTCAAGATGTCTTAGATCAAGAATTTCTATAGATATTGCCCAGGATTTAATAATATTACAAGACCATCAGATAATAGCACCAGTATCGGCACTTGCATTGATAATCCTTTACTATATTAAGGTGCTGCCATCAAGTCAAGGAAAGATCTACTCCCAATATATTAACTTCGTGGGGGTGAGTAGATGGGTATTTTTTTTATATATATTTTATGTACTAACTATGTTTGGGCCAGAGTACAGGATGACATTTTGTAAAATTGTTTTTGAGGTTTATTAGACAATTTTTTTTTACGTTAAAGTTTACCAAGTCGTGATTTTTCATTTTGTCACGACGCTTTTGACGTACTTGTGACGTTTTTTTGACGTCACACGGACCTTATAATTTATGTTTTTCTTTGTTTTTTATTATTTTTTGTTGTTTTTTATTATTTTTTGTTGTTTTTTTATTATTTTTTGTTGTTTTTTATTATATATTTTTATCTGGTCCACTTCCTCGTGGATGATGTTGCTTCGTCCTGAGGGTCATCCGGACACCTGGACATCATCTACAGGGAATTTTTTTTTTTTTTGATACTTTTACTCTATACCTGGTGCTCATCTTCGTGGATGATGCCACGTCGGCCTGAGGGTCATCCGGACACCTGGACATCGTCTACAGGAATAATGTTTTTTTTTCGATAATTTTACTGTATACCTCATGCTCATCCTCGTGGATGATGTCGTGTTGTAATCGAACGTTAGCGAGTGAGTTGAAGAGTAATGGTAATTTTTTTTTATTTAAAATTTGAAAATTTAAATTAAAAAAATTTAAATTAAAAATCAAACCTAAATAGCTTCATAATGATAACGATTTGGCTTTATAAATGGTTAAATTTTATTACTAAAAGTTCTTATCTAAGGTATATAAAAGTCTTATTTAATTTATATTTCAATTGTCAAGGACAACTAAAGCATAAAGTATATAAAAAAAAATAATAAAATATTTCTTTTTAATATTATATTATCGAATAACATATTTGAATGACTTTTATCTAAATCTTAATATCTGTGGATATAATTTTGTATTTTGTGGTCTCTGACATTGTAATATTGTGAAAAGTTTATATATATATCTGTAATTTGTTGTCTCTACTTAAAAACAAAAAATTATATCAATTCAGAAAAAAGTTCAAATAAACACGGTAGAGTATAAAATATACAATAATATGAATAGATTTCTTCTACCAAGAATTAAAAAACAAATTAGGTATAAAGCATTAATCTAGCTTAATAAATAATTAAAGACTTTATAAATAGTTTAATACTTTTTTTATTTGCTAAAGCATTTTTAATAAATAAATGCTTTTTTTTACTAATCGAACGTTAGCGAGTGAGTTCAAGAGTAATGGTAATTTATTTTTTTATTTTGAAATGTTTAGTTTTTTGCACTTTATACAATTTTTAAGTGATAAATTTGCATTCAGTTTTATTTAAAATTAGACTTAAGTAGCTTCATAATAATATATAAATATCTTGAAATTTTTAATAAATGTTAGATATTAAATTCACGCATTGGTGCCCCAGGAGGAAAAGAAGGAATATATAACTTCAAAAGGCACTGTAATAATTAACTTGAAATAAAAGTTTAAAAAACATATTCTGTTCGAATTTATAATACATTTTTTATTTGTGTCTAAATTCTTTATACTTGTATTTAAAGTCGAAATACTGGTGGTGTAATTTAATATTAATATATTTTATTGTTATTCTTAATCAACAACATTTTCAAATAAACATATAAAATCTTATATATAATTTATTATAAAAATTTTTTTAATATAAAATGATAAAAAACAACTTTTTTGAATTTTTATTTTAAGTGAAGCATGATGGCAATAGGTTATATAAGTAGTTAGTTAGTAATTAGTAGTTAGTTTATATATTTCTTTAATGATTAAGTCAATTAAGTTTATTTATTCAAATATTTATTCTAAAATTCACTTATTTCATACATTACTTTTAATAATTTTTGTATTTTATTATCTTGTTTTAGATTTCTATTTTGGCCCTTCTGATTTAATTTAAAACTTTTTGTTTTTTGCCGCCTCTGGTTCTTCTATATCTTTTAACTGTAAATAATATTTTATTATCATAATTTATTTAGAGATACCAGTACAAAGTAAGTAGAATACCAAGTACAAATTCTAGCATACAGTAAAATGGATAATAATAATAATTTAGATAATATAACAAATAATTTAATTAATAAGGAAATTTCTT
>JAPYZB010011940.1:0-10955 GCA_030522745.1 Eupelmus kiefferi | reverse complement strand
ACAGAAAAACACAATTTATAAGGAGGGGCAAGAGGATGCAAAAAAGTTAATCTTGAATATAAGATATTTTCTTTAAAAGTGATGTTTCATTTATCCACAATAACATTCTAGATATTTGTCTTATTGAAATTAGAGAAATAGATAATAAAACTAGGTGTAAAAAACTTTAAAGTATAATAAGCTTTGAGTCATTAAAAAATATTGATTTTTTTTAAATGTTATAAGCAATCAAAAATAGCATTAAAAATAGCATAGCAAAAATAGCGGGATAGTCTTTTAAAGAAAATAATTTGAGATTAAATAGCTTATACCTCAAAAAAGCACGTTTAACGAAATTTTGGATACAAATTTTCATTTTTAGGTGTCAAAAGTCGATTTTCAATGCCATTTTAAAATTTCTTTCATGCACATTCGAGCCTTTTTTAAATGAATTAACTAATTACCTAGCAGTTCGAAGAAGAAGTTCAGCGTTGTTTTGATTTCGGTAGAAGTAATACGGCTTAACCAAAACTTTATTTTGATTTTTTATTAAAATATTTTGATATTTATTTAAATCCTTTGAATTTATAGTTTTTGTCATAGAAGCCGATATATTTAACAATAATGCATTGAGTCTCTCAAATCTTTTTCTCAAATAACTTTCAAGTAAATAATAAATAAAATTAATTTTTGAGGTTTTCTTATTTTTTGAAAATAAATAAAATTAATTTTTTAAACTCACGCTATTTCTGCAGCAAAATTTATTTCGATTATTGTGTTTATTAACAGTGGAATTTCGTATGCAAGCGTTCGAATGATAGCAGATCCGAAAGTGTGACCGCGAGCAAGATATAAAAAAATATCACTGGCGAATATGTTACACACTCCCAAACACCATGCTATAATTATTTTGAAATGATCTGGTTGATTCTTGGTATTCAGGATCTATTCCAAATATTTCCAATGCATTATCAACTGATTTAACTCGTTTCATAAATTTACCTAATTTCTTGTATATGAAATTATATATAACTTTATGTGAAAATTAAAAGTAAATAATCAGAATTTTTTAATATATTGACATCGTATTAAGAACTTATTGAGATCTTAACGTTTAATAATAAATTTTTGTAAAAAGTTTACGCTTACCTTATAATTTAAAAATCCAAAAAATGTGGCGAAAATAGCTAGAATAATATTCCCTACAAAAATAAGTTGATAAACGAGTATCAAAATAGGCAATAATTTAAAATCAGTTACAGTAGCATTAGTATAATCATAATGCATAAACAGACAGTACACGAAAGTTCTGCCTATGACATAAAGTACGCTTAATTTTGGCCAAGGATGACCGCGTGGCGCTTCATACATAGTTAAACCACAGAGTCTGTTAATCCAGAGAATAGGTGCGAAAGATTTATTAACATCCAAAACATTTAAAGTAACTGTTTTTGTACTAATCTTATTGGACATGCTGTGTAAATGTTTTTAAGAAAATTAAAACTTATAACCAAAGTGCTAAATCGTTTATTTTATACTATATATAAAAATATTTTACATTCTAACATTAAAGAAGTAATTATAGGATTTAAATTTATGTTAGCTTTACTAAACACTCAAAATATATTAAGTAAAAATAATTATAAAATCTTTTTGATAAATCTTTCCAAAATTCGCGTGAATATAATTGTAATATAAAACAAATCTGAATGAAAAAAATAATAATAATTCGTTGTTTATTGTAATGCAAAGGTAAGGTAAAATTTTATCTAATACAACGTACGCGAAATAGTCGTTATTCACATTTAAAATGGTTATATATGCTAAGAAATAGCATTGAATCCATTTTTACTAGAGATTAGTATTGAATCATTTCTACTAGGGTATGAATAAGTTAATTTTATTTTTAATCATTATTGACGTTCATATATTTGCAGCCATACTATTAGATTATAATCTCATTCATAATCAATAGCGTAAATGAGACTATTTTTTTATCTCACGTGAGTATTTATTTTATAAAGATGAATACTACTAATCTGTTTATCATATATGAATTTACTGCTGGAACTTCAAATTATGGCTTATAGTCAAAGAATAAAGTCAAACTTATAATTTTGTGTCCAATTTTAAAATGTAACTTTAAAATGTAACAAATTTTAAGTGTTTCTAGCAAAAAACTTGGATAATTTATCGCATGTTTAAATCGCTTAATATGTATTAATTTGTATGTAGTTTTCGATATAAGAGCGAGAAAGTGAATTTAATCTCGCCAAAACGTTTGTGAAAGGTTACACGAGGTTGAAAAATGAACTTTGCACACGGGTAGCAACAAAGTAATATTAAACCTTATTTATGAGAATATTGAATAATGATTACACGTGATAATATTGAGGAATACGAATTAGACTATATTTATTCATAATAAAAAATTTTAAATATTCTGCGAAGCCAGTATAGTCCTTGAGTTGCGTGGCGTTTGCACGACGACATGGACTGATAAAAATAGAATTGGTGAATAAAAATTCTGGATTTCGCTAAATAGTAAATTATTATTTTTTTTCAGTCAGATCGAACTGTCCACTGGGATGTGGCCCATTGTCATATCGGTTGCGGTTTGAAGACCCTGATAAAAGTTTAGAGTTGACAGCCAGTACCCATTCGCAAAGGATCGTTTTTTCTTGTGTTTTTTCATATTATTCTATTTGACGGTACTGAAATATTGTTATTTCTGAATTAATTTGTAATGACTACCTTGTAACATTGAAAAAAACGTGTAATGTATACAGTCGTTATTTTTTTACTTTCATTTTTATTAAGTAATAAACACGCTTGAATTAGAAAAACTATAATTCAATAAGCACATCACGCGACTGCAACTACAATTTATAACCATCAGATATGCTTTTTTAAAGCTTAAGTATTATAATTAAATAATTTTTCCCAATACGCGCAAGAAATAGGCTCTTTTCCATGCCTAAAATTGGCTGAGAAAGTTGAGCATTTCGAGCGTATTTTATAAAACAGGGCAGAAAAGTGGACTTTTCTGCCCTGCTGAACATGGCGAAAAAGCGCCCTCAGGTAAAATTTATTTACCATTGAGTTGTGTACGACTCAAAATGAACAATTTCCTCTCCCAGTTTTAGGCGCAAAAAGGGCCTTTCTTGCGCTTGTTGGAAAAATACGGTGTGTAACGTGGGAAGAAAGGCTTTTTCTGAACACCTCCCCTTCGCTAGAAAAAGCTTACTTTCTCCCCTTGTTGCACAATGTACTGTTATTATTATTACTTATCATTAAATCAGTTTTGCAATATATATTCTTATGCTATTATGGATTCGTCTTTTATCCCATGTAAATTACTTGTACAAATCGACCTTGCGACTTGTGTGGATAATTAACTCCGAGCCTGAGGCCGATTCGACAAATTGATTATTATTAGAAAAAAAGATTAAAAAGAATTAAAAAATTGTTTATATTGCCATTCCTACATTTAAGTAAAATCCTATATTTATTAAATAATTCATTATAGCTTTTATTAAAGTGTTTCAAGCAATTCTGGTCTTCTTTACTTAAAATTTGATTCTATATTAATTCTAAATTTTGATCATCTGGCGATACCCATCCAAATCCAGTCCGAGTATATAGAAGGGAGAGCAGCTTATCATACGGCGCAGGGACGCGTAATCATGCGGTTACTGCAGTAAGGAAAAAAAGAGTCAGGCAGTCCATCAAAAAATCCTCAAAGTGGTTTAGATTTTTGAAAAGAATAATTAAAAGTTTATTGTATATAATTCAATAACTTATTTGAATAATTAACTATCTACAATCATTTGAAATTTTTACTTTAATACGTAGTCCGTTTCCGACCTATATGCGCACAAGTTTAAGTCGTACGTATGAAAAACAAGGGCTGTGTTTTCGCATTTGTCAAAATATACATTGACCCATTGTCCTTCGAGATGAATTCCTAGCCCGCGTAACTGAAAGTTTAAGCAGAGAAAGTATAAAGTCAGTTATGAAAATGTTCGATTCGCGACAGTGGGACACGAGCCGGCTTTTACTTCACATCTCAGGACTTCAGCCCGAGCGAGCTTAACTTATAGAACAATCGAAAAGAAAGAGTTCGACTTTGGCGTTAGTAATTTGTTTTTTAACATTTTTTTTTAACATTTGATATAATATATATGTAAGATTCAAGATGGTTAGTCCAAACGTTTTTTAAAATTTTAAAATAAACAGTTTATTTCAGAATATTTATTTGACTTTTATCTGTTTATCATTAATATTAATATTATTATCTTAAATAATTTCATCGTTTACCATTCACCATTTTGGTTAATAAGAGTAGTGAAACCTCGACAAGAATAAGGCTTTACGAGATTGCGTCTTCGTTTCGAATTTTGTGTCGATTGACGATTCTTGCATCGCGGTTGCTATCGGCAAGCCCGTTCCCTACATTACCTCTGTATAGGCGCGAGCCGCAAGCGTTAGATGCCTGGTGGATGCAGGGCCGTTTTGGCGCGCTTTGCAGAGATGTTTCAGATTTTAGTATGTTAGCAACCGTTACACGGTGTAACTATTGCACCTGAGAAATTCATTAGAAGTGATCAAATTGATTAAAGCTATCGGAATTTGGTAAGTGAATTTTTGTGTTGCGTTGTGAGAAAGAAGTAAAATATTTTATTGAGATAAAATTCGCGTGTGTTTTGATGGAATTTTTAAGGTTATTACAATTGCTTTGTGGCCGGAATTCATAACTAGCTCTAAGGTTGGTTCTTAAAATTTAATTATTCTATTTATTTGTTCTATTTTACTTTTCAGGTGGTCATAAATTGATGTTCAAATAAATAATTAAAAAATGGAGCTGAAGGAAGATTTTCCTTTTCCATTTCCTCCGTATCCAATTCAAGCTGAATTTATGAAAAATTTGTACATGTGTTTAGACAATGGAAATTTGGGAATTTTTGAGAGCCCCACAGGTACTGGTAAAACATTGTCTATTATTTGCGGTGCATTGAAGTGGCTTACAGACTATGAAGAGAAACGAAAAAGTGACTTGTTTGAAAAGAGAACGCTAATTGATCAGAAAATTAAAGAAATCGAAGCAAGAAATGCAAACGACTGGTTTTCAGTTCAAACAGAACAAATAGAACTCAATTTAGAGAAACAAAGTTTACAAAAGAAACTTGATGCTTTGATGAAACAAGAAGAGAAACGACTGAAGTACAAGGAATATGTAAAAAACTATCATGAAGAAAGTAAACGTAATAAACAGTATCTAAATAGCAAGTGGAAAAATTTAAAAATGAATGAAAAAATAGAAGATAAAGAAGAAAATATTCAAATTGCACAGGATGAGTTTTTAGATAATGATCTTCTTTTAAAAGACATAGACTGTTGTTCAGACAATTCAGATGAAGAAGTTGAGGAAGAAATTTCTGAAACATGTAAAATCTTTTTCTGCTCTAGAACTCATTCACAACTTTCGCAATTTATTGGAGAATTAAAAAAAAGTCCATATGCTGAAAAAGTTTCTATAGTACCTCTTGCATCTAGGTGAGTTAAATAATTTACATGCAAATGAAAACACTGGTATTAACAATACTAACTTTCCAGGAATAATTATTGTATAAACTCAAAGGTAAAGTCATTAAAAAATATTAACATGATAAATGACCAATGTCAACAGCTGCAAAAGAAAAAGAAAACTACCTCAAAAAAAGAAAAAGATCTAAAACGATCAAAAATATCAACCTCTTGCCCATTTATGCCTGGAGACCAGACTCTGCTCATGGCAGAAATTTTGACTAGCATCCGTGACATCGAAGACATAGTAAAAAAAAGTGAAGAATTAAAAACATGTCCTTATTATTCTACCAGAAAGTCTATAGAAGATGGACTATTAATTCTGGTTCCTTATAATACCATTTTACACAAAAGCACAAGATTAAGTTCAGGAATAAATTTGAAAAATAATATTTTAATTATCGATGAAGCACATAATTTGTTGGAAGCAATTGAAAGAATGCACAGTGTAGCTATTACTGGTAGAAATATTTTGCAGTGTCTTAATCAACTGTTACAATATCAAAAAAGGTATTTAATAAATTTCGTGTTTTACTAATTTTTAAGTAACAAAAAAAATTATATTTTTAATTTTTTAATTTGCTACAATTATAAATTATAGTATTTCTTTTCTATGTAAATCAAAATTCATTATTTAGTTTTTAAATTTAATAATTTATTTTTTGTTTTTTTTTTATATCTGTTTTCATTAAAACTTATTTTACAGATTTGAAAATGTATTAACAGCTAAAAATGTACTTTTTTTAAGTCAATTAAGTTTCTGTTTAAAGAAATTGCTAAAATTATTGGGAGGTAATTCTAAATCTCATCCAAATGATAAAAGTGCTGGAGTTGTAAATAGATTGTATAGTATTCAGGAATTTGAAGTTGCTGCAGGAATAGATACCATAAATATTTTTGATCTTGTTGATTTTATTCAAAGATCAAAATTAATTCATAAACTACGAGGTTATATGGAAAAATATGAAAATGAGCCAACTTTGAAAGAAGAAGTAAAAGAAAAGAAAGGTGTTACAGCATTTCTTGAACAATTGCAAAGAAAAGAAGTAACAGAATCAGTTGAAAATGTAAATAAAATTGTAAGTGATCCCGAGAAAGAACAGATTTGTAATCCATTAACAGTGATAGTAAGTTTTTTAGAAACTCTTAAGACAAACTGCAGCAATGGTAGAATTTTTATAGTTTCGGGAACAACAATAGGAGAAGGATATTTAAAATTTCTTTTGTTGAATCCTGCAGCACATTTTTCAGATATTGGTAAGTGTTTCAATTTTATATTATTCAAAATATCTAGCAATAAGAATTATTTATACATTAAAACGTTAATATAATTTAAGTTTAAATTTTCAAAAATATTTGTGGTATCATACATTTTTAATTTTAAAAATATTAGTTCAAGAAGCAAGAGCTGTAGTATTAGCTGGTGGAACAATGGAACCTATGTCAGAATTTAAGGAACAACTTTTTTTGAGCGCAGGAGCCAAACCAGAAAGAATTATGACGTTTTCCTGTGATCATGTAATTCCAAAAGAAAATATTCTTACTTGCATTTTAAAATCTGGACCAACTGGAGTTGAGTTTGAATTTAATTTTCAAAATCGTCAAAATATAAAACTGGTATTTATGATTGTTTAAGTAATACTGTCTGTCTAGTAGTAGCGTATTTTTAAAAATATGTACCATTTTTTTGTAGTTAGATGAATTAGGAAGAACATTAGTTAATATTTGCAATATTGTACCTGCAGGCATTGTAATTTTTCTGCCATCTTATGGATATGAAGACTTGCTATATAAACATTTGGAAACTCAAGGAGTATTAACAAAAATTCGCACAAAAAAATCTGTATTTCGAGAACCAAAATCTGCCTCCCAGGTATATTTATAATATTATTTATTATTTATTCTAATAATCAATTTACTAATTGTTCTTAATGTTACAGGTTAATACAGTTCTAGATAAATACTCAGTTGCTGCTAAAAATCCTGTAAAACCTCAAACTGGAGCTATATTATTCAGTGTTGTCGGTAAATTCTTTTATTGAGTGAATGAAAATAAAATTATAAATTTAATGATATTTATGACTATTACTTTCAAAATATTTAAAAAGATCTATTTATAATACTTTTTTAGGAGGAAAATTAAGTGAAGGATTAAATTTTTCCGATGATTTAGGACGATGTGTTGTTGTAGTTGGCATGCCATATCCAAATGTCAAATCCTTAGAGTTACAGGAAAAAATGAAATACTTAAATGAAAACGTCGTAAGTATTTTTACGTTTTAGAAACATAAATTTACCGAAAAACCTTTTGAAATCTTGTAAGTCTCAGATAAACGTTGTTTAAATTATACACAATTAATATAATTTTTTTTATTAAAACAATATGATTTATTAAAAAATATAATTTTACGTAAATCTTATACAAAAAAAATTAATCCTTTAATCAGATGATAGATTGGTGTGAAATATTTAAAGAATTAAAACTAAATGTTTGTTTATATTAATAAAATGAAGTACCTAACTTAATATTCTAGTAGTGCTTGTAGTTTGTATAATATCAACTTTTAATCTAATTTAAAATTTTGAATTTGTCTTGCCTACAATAAAAATTTAGTTAACAAATTTGTAAATTCAAGTAAACTGAAGCTTTTCATAATTTTTTTTTTTCAAAGCAATTTTATCGTTTCAGATTTCTTTACACTTACTAATACTTAATTACAATCATGCATCTAATATTTCAGAACCAAAGTGCCGGTAGTGTCTTCTATGAGAACGCGTGCATGAAGGCAGTAAACCAGTGCATTGGTCGGGCAGTTCGTCATGTGGCCGATTACTCCACGGTTATACTGCTAGATCGGCGCTACGCTAGCAAGACTAAGTCTTTACCTGGCTGGATCCAGAGAAGTCTTACTGTGCAGGCCACTTTCGGTGGTGCAGTGCAGGGGCTCGGCCGATTTTTTGCCTCCAAGCGGCCTAGCTGCAGTTGAATATTTGACGAATCCCTGCTGTAGAAAGAGAACGACTATGCGCGAGTATGTACGCTTTTATATTTTTTTGCTAAGTAGATTGGATTAGATTTTTGAGTTAATAGTTTTTTAACAGCTTTACCTTAATGCTAGGAATTCTGTTTTGTCTGCATAAAAACACGATAATTCAATTTTATAAACATTATTCTACGAAAGAATAATGCTAGTTTTATGAATTGTTGAAGCGTCGTAGTTATAAGATTCGTTAAATATCATATAGAATTAATATAAATTTTTAGAGTAAGGTTAGAATAAAAATTTATTTTTGTTCGCAAACAATTCTTGAGTACTTTTAAAGATTAGAATTAAAAATTTAGTTCCTTTGTTTCCTCCTTGGTACTTAAAAATTTAAATAACAGGGAGATTTTAAGTATTTTCATAATTTCAATTTCTCATTTTACATTTTTTTTCAATCAAATATTAAAAATTTACGCCGCAATACCTTGTAGTCACAAAAATGAAAGCTCATTCAGACCTTTCAAAAAAATTAAAGAAAAAAGAACTGCCCAATCAAATTAGCAGAAAAAAATTTAAGGAGAATTCAAAAAATATCTTAACCACATTAATAGATCGCTCAGATTGGAAAATTATAGAATTTAATTTGATATCTTGAATGAATAATTCTAATTCCTAAATGGCAAATAAACTATTTGCGATGTTTTCTCGAAGGCAGTGAAGATAGTCTAAGCGTCAGATAAATTCCAAGTTTAAAATTATTTTAAAGATTACATTTTTTTGAATAATATATAATATAATAAATATATAATCTTCCTTTGATCTTCTATGTAAACCAAAGTTGAAAATGTATATAACATATTACTGTAACTGATACTAATATTCTTCTTTCCTCGATGATCCATCAGCAGAAATAGTAAGTCCGGTACTGTTGTATAATTCTGCATCAAATACTTCTGCGACTTCAATAATCTTCTTCAAATTGTTCACCCACTTCATTTTACTATATTAATTGTTCTTTTTTAGAACCATAGACAGAATTCGTATATTTGCTTAAGCATTTATCAACTCCTCGTAGGAAAACTAGCACCGTTCAGACGCTGACTGAACAATATATTTTATATTTTATTTATTTGTTTATTTTATTTATTAAATTAAATGAGATAATAAGCCCTTTGTACAGAGTTAAAATTATCGTTACAAGGTATAATAAGATGATCTGTATAACGTAACCGAGAATGAAAAACAATATTACTATTAATATTGCGCCACTAGTGATCTCAATCTAGATTTAAAAATAAAGGTAAAGAATCATTTGAACGGAACTTAGGCGGCAGGAGGTTCCATGATCTTCTCAGCCTATGTACACCCGAATAGAAACCGTTGCTTGAAGTACAATGACTTTCGTTTAACTCACGATGAGCTCGTATATGGTGTACCATATCCCTACTAGTAAATAGTTCAACAATATTCAACAGCAGCATATACTGAGAGTCAACGAAACCTTCACCTCAGAATTCTAAAGACAAACAAGCTATCGTTATACCAATGGGTTGGTTTTACAGTCGGTAAATGACAATCGGATGCTACACCTGCTGTACGTACTTGTTGAAATAATAGACGTGGTGATTGGTAAAATAAGTAGGCAACATTGAACTTACAATATTCGTATATTATGCTACAGTATACATTATGAGATGCTACAGTATACATTATGAGCTGGATTTGCTTGCCATTACGTGTTGACTGTTCGGAGGTCGGATGCAGAGAGAGTGCGTGCGAGTCAGCCGCTGCTGATCGCGCACCGATCACATGACGCTAGGGTGGGGAGCGCACGTACACTTACATATGTGAGTGCGCGAATACACTACTCATTTCCAAATGAACTTGAGCCGTGAACTTGACAAGAACTTGACACGTGAACTTGACAAGAACTTGACACGTGAACTTGAGATGATATAATATAACATGTACATTATTCAACACGCCTCTTTACATTTATGTTGTATTATTTTACATTTAACATATTCCTAAATGTTTCAAACTTAGCTTTACATAATGCCTTAGTAAATATATCTGCTATGTTTTTATTAGAATCAACTTTAATAATTCCGATTTCTTCATTTCTCACACTTTCATGCACAAAATGGTAGTGTATCTCGATGTGTTTAGAGTTATTCGTAAAGTTTCCATAATTTGCAATATTTATTGCACCCAAATTGTCTTCATAAATTTTTATTGACTCATTCAAGTTTATTTTAAATTTTTTCATTAATTCCCTAATAAATTTTAACTGTGTCACTACCTCAAATAACGCAACGTACTCTGCATATGTTGATGCTTTTGTTACTGTTTTTTGTTTACGTGATTTCCAGTCAACTACGTTACCAAAAACTCTAATCACATAGC
>JAPYZB010011930.1:0-11607 GCA_030522745.1 Eupelmus kiefferi | reverse complement strand
AAAAACTCAACAGTTGTTTGCAGTTTAACCGTTAAGCTAGTTTGGTATTCTAAATTTTTCGTTTCATCATAAAATGACTTTACTAAATATTCGCCGGGTTGGAATTTCTGGCTTGCATTTGTATGCGCGTGCACTTGCAGGAAGTCGTAAACCTAGTTCTCCGCAGGATTTTTCTAATGATCCAACATCTTTCGAGCCTATAAATGAAGCCGGCAACTTTTTGTTCGATAATCGATTCGTTCGCAGAATTCCACTAGAGATTTATCAATCGAATATGCAAAAATCCGTTCGAACCTGCGCTTGTTTCAATTGAACGTTTTGTAAGTTACGATCGGCAAACCGTTCCGCAGAAGGCCGATGATTCCTCAATAATTCGAGGATGGGAAATAAGAGGAAGAGAAGCGTACATACGGGGGCGCGAGAGGAGCGTGAGTCGTAAAATCCCGAACACAATGATAATAAAGCAAGTGTCATGAATCAATTATACCGGCGTCGCGGAGCCTAAAAAGGCGGCCCGGTAAGCATTCCATCTGACTTGGAGTCAATGCACCCCGGCAGCCTTCCTCGGTAAAACTCATCGACTGATCGGCAGGCGCGTGTATATATACATGCACCAGGAGGGAGAGAGAAGGACGGAAGAGAGATATAAGAAGCAGCGGCAGCAAATCGGCTGTCTCAAGGTATATACCCACCTATATACGCTTGCGCGCGCGCGCGCCCGCGAAGGAGAAAGAGAGAGAGAAAGAAAATCGAGCGAACGGACAAGCGGTGTCATGGGTTCAGGCCGATCGGGTTACTTTACGAGGAGGATCTTTCTCTGTAGCACGAGAGAGAGGAACGAGTCAAGGTCGAAGCAGTCCCTCCCTCTCTCTCACGCTCTCTCTCTCTCTCGAAAAATGACTCGCGTGCACCCCGGCGATCACGCCGAAAGATACGCCCGAGCTCTCTTTTCTTTCTATATACCAAAGCGGAGGGGCAAAAAATCTCCTGCCCCTTCGTCCCGTTTTCTTCCTTTTTTTTGCTATAGGTTCTCAGCCGAGTCCGCCTGTGGGACACGCGTCCACGCGCGGGGCTAAATTTACCTCGCGGCTTGCGCGCTCTTATCTGGCCAGAAATTCGCGAGCCCAGGGAAAAACGCGTAATGACACGTTGCGCGCAAGCGCGAGATTTTTTGCCTTGCCGATCGGGCCGCGATCTATAAATTACCCCTCTTTAAGGCTCATATGTAAATAAGGATCGAAATTTATGCGCTGATTAAAAGAGCCATTATTTCTTAATCCTTTTTTCTCCCTCGCCCCCTTCCACGTGTCTTATGTGACGGCTTTCACACCCGCACGCCCGTTGGTTCTTCGTTGGCTTGGCGTTTCACGCGATTTTTTATTTTTAATCTGATGCCTCATCAATGCTTTTAGACGTGATTGAAATTTTTTTAATCTCTGCAAAGCTATTGAAACTTGTTTTTTAAACTTGATAATATACTAAAATAACATTTAATTTCAAGATTTTTTTGTGTCATTTGTAATAATATACAATGCAAGTACAGATAATTATGTCTGATCTAACGATCTGTTACTACTGTCGGCCGATACAGATAAATAAAACAATTGCAGATTACATTTGTTGACTTATAGATCCGTTTAAAAGCTTTCACTAAACAGCACACACACAGAGATAGAGCACAAGCGATATCTAACGCAATTTCAGTCTTGAATTTAGTCTTTGTACGAGATTTCACGAGTGAGCTCGGAGTGCGCGGCCCTTTGAAAAAAATCCACTTATAGCGTGTTTAAGTCCAATGACGTTCCATTCACTCGGTTTGAAAGACCGGCGGAAAGAAAAGAGCCAGCAGCTCCTATTGAAAGCACCGTTCGACGAAAATAGCCGAATCGTTAAATGCGCTCGCTCGGCTCCCAGGAGATTTATTGGCTAATTGTTCCATCGGTGAATTTAGATCCGCCGATATACCGATATATATATATACCGATATACATACGTATGAACGTACTTATGCCGCGACGAGCGAACAGCTGTTCGCGAAAAGTTTATATTGCGACTGCGCCTAACGTTTTTTCCCCATCTAAATTTCGTATTTCCCTTGCGCTCTGCTTCCCCGGCTAATTCGTTAACGGATCGCTTTAACTTGCTGAATAATTTCTATTTCTCTCTTTTTTTTTTTTAATGGAAACGTTCGCGAGCGATTAGTCAAACCGTGCGAGATTTTCCTCGGGCGGAATGCGAACGTTTTTGAATATGAATTTTCGAACGGTAAAGTACGATTCGCCTGTATAAGCATTGGGAGCATAGATTGGGGAACGGTTTCCTGCAATCACTGGAATAACAAGTGTTGAATGCCGTAATAACTGAATCGTAAATAAAAGAATTTCCAATTGTGGAGAATCAGCGTATACTACTGTTACAAGACTTTTATGTAAATAGAAAATATTCTAAGGCTGGAAAAAAATAAATATCTGTAAAGCAAAGCCAATAAAGTATCGTAATTTAATACTACGGTTTCGAATGCTAAGAGGCTACTAATCGACTCGCCCGAAGATGATCGCTTCCCAACGAGCGTTAAAAATTGAATTTCCAAAGAGCTCGAAACTTTTTAGCAGCGGTCGAAAGGAGAGAAAGCGAAAAAAAGAGGCGGCCGCGAGTCGTCCCGAGCAAAACAAGAGCCCACCTCCTCTCGGTGGTGAGTGAAAAATTGCGTATTAAACATCATGTTAAACGGCCATTAATGCGCCTTTTTTACGCTCTAATTTCCGTTATCGATGTCAGAATCGCAAAAAATACGATCGCCTTAATCGCCGGGCGCGCGCTCTGGCTTGGCCCAGCCGGAGAGCGGAGGAGCCAATAAGGTCGTAAAATTATTATAAGAAGGCGCGCGCGAGCGAGCGCGTGCGGCTTTTAAAAGTTCTCGGAAAAAGGGGAGAGGGAGCGAAAAGAAGCGCTCCCGGGAGGAGCAAGAAAAAAAGTGAAAGAAAAAAGAAATGGAGATTGTCGGATTCCAAAGTTGTTGGGGTAGCCGCGCGCGGCTGCTATTGCGCTCGGTCTCGCGGCGCGTTGTTAGTAAAGTCTGTGCGTTTCTCTCTTTCGTCCTCGGCGAAAAAGAAATAACGAGGAGAAAAAACGAAGGACGGGAAATGGAGTAAGAATGAAAGAAAAAAAAGAAATGAAACGCCGCGATCGTCGTCGTGTATATATATCGGCAGCGAGCAAGAGAGAGAGAGAGAGAAAAATTGGCGCTCGGAGGAGGGAGGATCAAGAGGCAGAAAAAAATGTATAAGAAGGGAACGAGTTTGAATGCGCAGTAAAGGTATATTACGGAGAGAAAGAAAGTGAAATGCGGGGAGGGGAAAAGTGAAGGTGAGAGAAAAAGAAGAAGAAAAGGGAGTGAGTGTGTGTGTGTGGGTAGGTATACACGTATATATATATACAAAATCGAAGGAACTTGTTTCACTTCGTTATCTCCTTTTCGAGAGGCGGAGAATGCGCGCTTGCGTTCACTTGGACTCTCGCCTGTGCCAAATTCACCGCTAATATACCCGGCGTCCTTTCGGTCGAATCAATAAATCTTGATTTCGCGCTCGCGCTCTCGCTCGCTCGCTCGCTCACAGGTCAACGTAACTGCACGCAACGCGAGCAGCGGCCGCGGCGGCGCACTGCGCTTTTCCCTTTTACTTTTGAACGGCCGCCGATTTATTTTTAAAGGGAACGTGTTTGGCTTTCGGTCGCTGCGCAAGTGCTCGGCGCTCTTTAAACATTTATTTTAAGACTGAGCTTGCTCCATTAAGGAACTTTATGAAAAGATGCCAATTGATAATTTCCTCTTTATTTATGCCACTATAAATATTGATTATCGCTTACACGTGTTATATTGGCGAATTTATTATTCGGGATTTCCTTTTCATTGCCGTTCGATATGTTGAGAATGCCTATTTCAGACGACTATTATGATATGTTTTAATGTTATATGCACACCACAACTGATAATGACATTATTTCAGAAAAGTTTTATTCTTTATTTATGCAAAGCGAGTCATTAATTGCCTTACTTGTAATTTTCCAACTTTTTGCTTATTTACTTGTAACCCACAAAAAACAAAAAAAAACAAAAATAATAAAAAATAAAAAAGAAAATATATATAGGGTTATTGAGACGATAGGTGTTTTCAGGATTGTTACGCACAAACGAAAGGATCGATAAGCGTGCGCCCCACGCCGCTCGTCGTCCCGTTCTCACAAGCTCGCTCTCTCGTCCTTTTATTCTTGTTCCGCGAATAACGCTTCCCTCGCTCACGTGCATTATACATACAATATAATTGGCTCACTTTAGCGGGCCATTTTCGCCGGTGTTTTGCGTACATATACGCCGCTTGATTTATTAAGTGCGCGCCAAGCTTCATATACGCGCGCCACTCGCCGTTTATTGAGCCATTTACGCGCAGCGCCGATCGTTTCCTCAACCGAGCAGCCTCATTGTCCTCCACTTTGTCCTTTTCTCCCTTGCGTAAACATGCACGATTCGCGCCGATCTACCGGCTAAGTTTCAAAGCGATAAAAAAGTTACACTAACAGAATCCGAGCGACTACTTTCTCCCGCATGTCGTTTTTTTTTTTTTTTTTTTTTTTGAGAAAAAAAGCTTCTGCTGGGAATCAGTCGTTCTCTTTTGCTTGAAAAATAAGAAAAAAGTTTAAAGCACTAGGCGCAATTAAATTTAATGTAGCGCGAGAATTGTTAAGCGATTAAATTGTTATGTGTGGCTTGGGGAATTTATCGTTAGTCTCGGATCGGCCGGGGGAAACGCGCACGCAACTCGCAAGGACACTTAATTTGTATGAAATTCTTCCCTCATTTGCCGATGCCGAGATGTTGATAGTTGCGCGCGTACGCAATAATCACTATGTTTACGAATTTTTTTTTCGCTTCTTGCGCACCTTTTTTCACCGCACCTCAAGGATTTAACGTTTTTGCCGCCTCGCTCTCTCTCGTTGTGCTAGTTAAGATATATCTGCGCGGCCGTCGTGTAGCTTTGTAACGAAATTCAAAAATATTGAGAATTTAATGTAAATAAATAATAGTGATTACTAGCTGCGTATACATGCTACGAAATAGTTTATTACATCTATTAGGAGGCCTGAGATATTTAATATTTATCTTGATGTTCTGGATTCCGGTTAACGAATGCTTAAAATACGGTTGCAAAAGTATGACGGTAATTATTGTACATCTCGGCGGCTGCGCGTTACGATTTAACAGTATAATTTTGTATTTTCATTTTGAGCCAGGCTGAGCTATAGCCTCTGCGCGTGTATTTAACGCTCTCTTTTGCAGGTGCTGCATATATAGCTGGGGGAGCCGGCCGGCCGGGCTGCAATTGGAAAAGGTAAATCAAGAGTATATCTGCGCTTCAATTAAAGGGCCGGTAAAAATTGGAAACAACGTTTTAAAGTGTCGGGGCTGGCTGCAGCGTTAAACGGTCAAAAATGGAAAATTTATCTCGTCCCCGGCTGCAGCAGCGGGCCTTTGCCTGCGCTTAGCTCGAGAGATCTCGCGGCGTTAGGGCGCTCAGGGCGTTTAATGAATATTCACCGATTCGCGCGTATCCGAGGGCGCATCCTAGGAATTCAAAAATGTCCCCTCGTCGCAGAAAAGCGCACAGTTAACGACACACGATAGGGCCCGGCGGCCCTGTGAAATATATAAAATGCCCCGACGCCGGTAATTGAAATTTATATAGTGTAGCCAGCCGAGAGAGGAAGAGAGAGCTCGCCGATTAAATTGTAATGCGAGAATTTATCGCTCCGATGAGGGCAAGCGTTAATTCGGAGCTCGCGTATATATACGCGCAAATTTTGCTTTATTTGCCGCTCTGACTCGGGCTTCCGATGGCGAGACGCAGATACGCGCGAATCTCCGCAGCGAGATCTTCATCTCGGGGACGGGGCTTTATACGTGTGTATACTAAGCGAAAGAGGGTCACACGAGAGAGAGAGAGGGGACAAAAGTCGCCGGCACGCGTGCGCGCACGGCTCTCCGTTTTTCCCCTTTTGCAAAAATAATTACTGCGAGCGAGCTCACGGACTCCTTTTTGCGGCCCGAGCGATTTTTGCACACAACGACCGACGTGCGGGCGCGATATCGTTTTTGCGGCTCTGCTTTTTTCTCCTTCAGCTTGGCTTCCTTCTCCTTTTTTCGCGTGCGAGAAATTAGGTATTTGGGATCGAGAGAGCCGAGAGAGCGCAGATATTCGAGAGATAGTGTAGAGTGCACAATTGCGATCTTCCCGTTTCTTATCAGTTTGTCGGGAGACTGCGTTTTCTTACTTAATTATTATTTACGCGCTCTTCTCGTGCGGCTCGCGCCGTCTTTGGCCTTTTGTATACAAGGAATTAATTGTAATTTATGAGAATTTTAAATTTTACTTCAGTCTGAAGTTACTTGCCCAAGCAATAATTTCCAAGGCATTCATGTAACTTTGAAAATATATAGGATGAAACATTTAATAACAAACGGACAGCGCGCGGGCACTGCAAGCGCGTACTAAACATCCTTTTCATTACACTGTTGCATTAAATAATCCTCGCGCGCGGAGCGTGTGTTAAAGGCAAGTAATAGCTTGAGCGGAGAAATTGCAGTCTTTAAATTTAATAAACAGCGCAGTCGCGCGGCTAGTTTTCCAGGAAACACTGCGTGTCGCAAAAGCTTGTCAACCACTCGTTTTTCAAAATCCCCGCGTCTCTAAGAAAACATCTCGCGGCGGAGAAGCTCTTCGAATGAAGCTTTAATCGAAAAACTGCGAGCTCTAAGATAATGACGTTAGACGAACGCGTCCACTAACCGTAAACCTCTCTCGTTTTTTCTCCCCCGCGGCGACATCTCCGGCTCTCCTCGAGTAGACGTGTAGGAGAGGGTATATATGTGCAGTGCAGCAAAGCTCCTCGGCGATTTTCCCTCCTCTCGCCGCGTCAACGTCTCTAGTAGTCAATCTCGTTCGCGCGCTTGCACTTGTATATATAGAGGGGGGGGCAAGTCAGCGCAAACTCTCTCCTCTCTCCGCGTCGTGGAATCTCTCACGGTCTCGCGGAAAATTAAACGTCCAAAGGAGCCCGAGCGCCGATTAAAGTGTCCGTTAACGCGCTTTAATTGATCTAGCTGGCTAATGGGGACCTTTCACGGCCTTTTCTGCCATTTCCGCGCGCGCAACCTATTCCGTTATACACTCTTTCTCCGGCTCGCGCGCGCGCGCGCGGCCTAAGTGTATAAGAAAGCCGAAAAGTTTTTTGGCCGAGCGCGCGCGAAACACGGAGATGGCCTTTCCGAGAAATTATGCAAGCGCCTTTTTGATGAGCGGCAATTCTTCTCTCTCTCTCTCGCGCGCGCGCGCGCCTCTCGACTTTTGCTCCTCTCTCGCTCTCTGTGTATAACAGTAGTTTTACGGCTCTGCCCGCAAAGAGACCGGCCTGTGATACTCGTTCGCGCGAATCGTGCGAGCCCCGGCGCGCTTTTTGTCTCTCCGCGCACAGACGACTGCGCGCTCCTAAGGAGAGAAGGAGAGAAAGACAGAAGGAGAGTCGGGAATGTATAAGTTAGCCACTTTTTGCCGGACATTATTGTTTCGAGTTTATTCTCGGCGGAGCGCGGAATGCGCATTAGATGCATTTGGGACATGCTTTTTAGGCGCTTCCAAGAGCGAGATTTTGTAAATATAAATTTTAGGTCACGCTTTTAGTGCAGCTATTGCAAAGCGATACGGTTTCCACTCTGAACGATCTTTGACCATGCGGAAAACTGTTTTCAAAAATTTAAACGACGTTACATTTTATAACCTACTTCTTCAAGATTTATTAAGTGTACAGTCACTTTATCTTGAAACTTGTTTACAAGAAATTAATTAAATAATTTGTTTATTTAGTGACGTAATTCAACAGAAGCACTGATTGAAGTTTTAAATTGAACAGAACAAAAAAGCAAATTACCATTTAAATACATAGCAGAAAAAAAACAAGCATTTGTACCTCGCTCAAAAAGACACAAGCACACTTGTTAAGCCAAACTTGAGTTTATCACGGCACACTCGAGAGGACCAAGAGCTTTACATATTAATCGAATATCACTTGAAATTTACTCAGTCACGCATCGCTTACGTACAAACGCACGGCGCTACTCTATTCATTTTTTTTTAATTCCGAAGATGATAGCAGATAACTCGATATTTGATTTCGAACGAAATGAGGCTCGATCGATAACGGAGCGGATGTTACAAGAGGGCCCCGAAATAAAGAACGTATCGATATACATTTAATTCAATTGTCAAAACACAATAACCTGTTACAAGGTTGTTTGTATATTTTGACGCCCGAAACTTTGCCGCGAGAATATTAGCTTGTCACAATAGGAGCGACTATATCTTTAATCGATATTCGTATCGTCTAGATTAAATTTCTATTACTTCGCTTACGGGAGGTAGATAATAAGCCGGGGCAAAGAATTTCTCCTCGCGTAACGAAATTATTTAATCGTAAGAGATATATATTTGTATGTGTTGAGAGAAATTTAATCCGGGCCTATAGGCTCGCTCATTGTGTGATTCTCACCGATGACAAGATAAACTTTTGTTCGCCGCGGAAAAAGTGAACAGTCACCTTTAATGAACACAACAATTCGGCCCAATTGACTCCCTGGATACCGATACATCCAACGAAATTCATCATTCGGAGTTGATGCATGCGCCGAGCGGACCCCACGCGACAGATGTATTTTCTAAACGTCGGGCTGTAGTCGGTTAATTAAACGAGGGCTCAGGTTTTTGAACGTTGATAAGGCCTGTCTCTTACGCTAGTTATTGCATAAAACCGCCTCCATTGTCAATTAGTTTATTGGTAATCGCGTATGCGTGCCAAGTTTTATTCAAAATTTCGCATTTAAGAATTAACTATAAAATAACGTATTCGGAATTCGTAAATTAATTTCTTTTTTTTTTATTAAAAACTTGAAACGTTAATTAGTTTTAGCTTTTATTGCAGAGTTTACTTTGTTATTTCATTAACTTGTTTAGAAGTTGTTATGTAATTTTACCAGTTCCGGAACATTTTTTTACAACATTTACAACTACTATAGTATTAAAAGAATCACGTCATTGAATCATGCAAGAATGTCCGTAATGAGTATTTCGCTCCAAAAGTATTCTGTTCCAATGCTTCTCTGTACAAATACTGTTTTGCGTGCAAATATACTTCAATTTACAATAATAAGTAACCGCGAATCTTTTAATCTTTTTTACAATAAAAGGAGTATTTTTATTTTAAACCAATAATGCGAGTTATCGATTTTTTAAAAATATATATCTGTTAAAAAATATCTAAATGTTTTATTAACAACAAATATCAAAACACGAGATTAAACAAAAGAAAAACAAATTTGAAATAAAAAAGAAGATTCTTTAAAAAATCGGCGTATTTTTCGTAAAACGCACAGAAAAGCAGAAGAACTTGCATAAGACTCGAGAAGGTAAATAAAGCAGTAAATTGCGCAAGTTTAATTCTCGTATCTTAAAAATGTAGCCGGCACGGTCAGAGTAATTTACAACATTATGAAATGCGAAATAAGGGACGAGCCGTTTCCGCTGTTATCCCGAAAGAAGAAGCTTTATATACATAAGGGTGCGAAAATTGCACAACTCAATCCTGGAGTAATTCACTGTTCACTGCAGGTATAATCCAGGGCCTTTGGAGGCGCTTCAACTTCACTCATCGATCGGCGAATTAAGCGCGCAGCTCAGTTATTCCCAGGAATCTTGCTGGCGAAGCGAAAGGGAATGACTCCAACGTTGAGTTGCGAAACTCGCAGGCTTAGGTATACAGCGACACTTTTTTTCGTGGATCATCACGAAACACACTACACCTGACGGATACCGAGAGGAATATAGACACTATATGCACAAAGTAAACCGAGCATCGATGCACCACAAGGCACTTGTATATTTACATATATATATATACATCTGCACACTCGAAAATTTGGCCAGAGACAGCCATGGGGGACTCTACTGTTTTCCCCTTGACGTTGAGCTAGCTTGCGGCTTCTCGTGCCGGCGGCCGCTGGCTGCATTGCTGCGATCCTTTTTCGGAGCGCGCTCTTTAAAGAAGCAGCGCCGGCCGCAGATTTATTTGCGATCGGAATTTACCTTTACTGGCTGAGAGAGCTCCCGACAAGTGCGAGCTGCGCCCGCGGGGCCACGTTCGGCCTCCTCTTCGTCTTTCTCCTTGGGCGCCCCGATATACATCTACGTATTACGTATATAATGCAGGCAGGCAGGCAGGCAGGCAGGCAGGCATGGAGGTACGAATTTCACTTTCACCCAAAGCGCCGTATCACGTTTTAACAGGGGCCTCTCGGAGGCTGCAGAGACAGGCAAACAGCGAGAGGGGCGGGGAGAGGGAGAGCAAAGTGTACATATAGCGAGTATCGATCCTTGTATCGATTTACCTTCTTTGGCACACTCGAGTCGTCAAAAGGCCAAGAAGCGAACTGTGCAGTTCTCCGATCTATCTGTCTCTCTAGCAGAGTCGTTTCTTCTGCACTGCTGCTTATTCTATCTTTCTCTTCCTTCTTCGAGTCGGCTGCTGCTCTTCCTCGCCTTCAAACAAGAGTCGATCGGTAAGTCACACTAGCAGCAGCAGCAGCAGCGAGCGACAACAACTCGCTTAAAATTGGAAAAGAAAAGACAGAGGGTAGAGAGAGAGAAGAAGGGTGAAGAAGAGAAAGAAAGAGGATAGAGAAAGAAGATAGAGGGTAGAAGAGAGAGAGACGTGTTATGGGAAGAGAGCGCTTGAGCTTTTGAGCACGCTTAACTCTGCCTCTCCGGAGCACACAGTGACACACACACACACGCGCGGCGCGCGCCGATCGATCCTTGGTAGAGAGCGCGCAACTCTGTGTGTACTCTGCGTGAGAGCGAGTGGAAATCGGGCTGCGCGGAGAACGTCGATCGCGCGGCGCGGACGTACTGGAGGCGACTAACGGCAAGCTCCCAGAGCTGCTCTCTCTCGCTCTCGCTCTTGGCCGCGCGCCGCGCGCCGCAAACCAGGATGGGGGGGAAACTCGCGCGCTCGCAGCTCGCTCGCTCTCGGCGCGCGCCCAAGAGCGAGCGAGAGAGACGTATAGCGGAACTCTAACTCTCTCTCTCGCTACTCCGCCAAGCAGCACGCACCTACCTCTCTCTCTCTCTCTCTCTCTCTCTCTTTTGCGCACACACGGACAGAGAGAACTAATAAAAGCCGAGAGAGGAGCCTGCGTAGGCCGCCGTGCTCCTACTCCTTTTTTCGCTTAGCAAAGTCTCTCTCGCGCGCGCTCAGCTATCTGGAAGCTAGAGAGAGGATGCCTGGACCTGCGTGAGCACAGGTTCGCGCCGAGACTACTGCCGCCAGCACAGAGAGAGAGGATGCTCTCAGGAAATGCTCCGAGCCGCAGCGCGCTAATTGCTTTTCTAATGACGCTTCCGAGACGAATCGACCTGGCCTTTTCCTCTCCTTTTTGCACGCTCTCATTCTTTTTTTTTTTTTTTTTTTTTTTTTTTTTTTTTTTTTTTTTTTTTTTTGTTGTTT
>JAPYZB010011927.1:0-10023 GCA_030522745.1 Eupelmus kiefferi | reverse complement strand
GTAAGGAGAGAAGTGCGAAGTTGTAAACTTGATATCACCAAGTCTCTTTTATACGAATACATCTTTGATAATTCCAAAATAAAGGTATGAGTATTCCGTGTATAAGAGGAATATCCCAAAGACATCGTACAATGGTTATTTTTATCAAATCACAAATTTTTAACTGAAGCTTTTAAAATTTTTAAATTTAATTTCAAATTATTTTTAAAAGAAGATATCGCTATAATATTAAAAAGATCACATAAACTTTTTTCTATAGATTCCTGTTTATAAGGGAGCGAAGAAACCATTGATCGGAAACTTCACATCTACATACCACTATGGTAAAGATGGGTTTGGAGATGCTGAATTTGACCAAGAAATCTCGATTGAAATAAATAAAACAATGCAAGCACCTATAGCACTGAATGAATTAACTAAACGGCATAAAGGTAAAACTCGTTATTATTTTATAAATTTAAATATTGGTCTGAAATAAATTTACATATCGATTACAATCTATAAGTATATAATTTTATAAACTACGATTTTTTTTCTATATAGGTAACATAAGTATCTTGGTACTTGGCCCAACAACCAATGCCAACAACCAATGTGGCATTGGCTGCATCATTAGATGAGAATTTTATTAGACGCGTAAACCGATTTTACGTTATGGGCTCAAGTGTCGCAGGTGTTGGGAATATCAGACCCAATGTTGAATTCAACTTTGCAGCAGATCCGATAAGCAACTTCATTCTTTTGAATTCAACTACAAGCTCGCAATTGACACTGTTTCCTTGGGAAGCTGGTTTTAATGCAAATCTATCTAAGGTAATGGAACTGTTTACTCAATTTAAGCAAAAATTTTAATTTAAATGTGTCTAATAAGCTGTAAATAATATCTAAGAATTTTATTATTAAATTTATTTAATAATAGTCAATTAATTAACTAATAGTCAAAAATGAATTTTTAAAAGATATAATAAAGAAAAATTAATCCTAGAAAATTTTTAAGAAAAAGTAACTTTTGTAAAGATTTGAAAAAATTTTGTAAAATTTGCATTTACAATCAATTTTTATCTATCATTAATTTTCCTTTTTTTATAGAAATGGCGTATAAATGTTCTTGGGAAATATAAGTCATCCTATATAAATTTTTTGAATAAAATTGAAAAATTTAGTTTAAACAATGTAAAAAGTACTTACACAATCGCTGATGGTATGACGGTTGCTACAATGCTCTGGCCTGATATTATTAAAACCACTCTGGAAACCAATGTAGAAGCGGTTTTCGACGGAGCGGCCAAAGGGTCGGTTCTAGTGGACTACAGGAGAGAAATTGGATTGAGACCAGCCAATGCGAGAATAATTCAAACAATAGATTTTGAACAATTTAAGGAATCGCTTGTGTATTATTTGACTTGTGAAAAGGTCAGATGTTGATATTATATAATACTGAATACTCAGTTAGGACTGTTAAATTTAATTTAGTACGAGATAATTGAATATATTTATAAATAAAATCAAGTGTAAATAAATATAATTACTTTCTCTAATTTCATTGTTACGTTTTCTGCAATGGCTCATTTTTATAGGTATCAAATAAAAAAAATTTGTTTCAGAAAATATTGATTTAGTAAATGAAAATTTAATTATTGAAACAATTTTCCACCAAACAAAGCGTATACAAATTATATTTTTTGAATGTTTTTCATTTTGGCACATACATACTTTCAGTTTTACCAACATGCTATTCAATCCTTCATAAAATTTGTATAAATAGTTGTTCCGACCAAATTATTCCACTTTAAACAAAATCAGCTCATTTAAGCTTCACCGCTTTTAAAATGTTTTCGCAGCGTTGTTCAGCGCGTTTATTCGAACAGTGGCAACAAAGTAATCGCCGAAATATTTCAGCCGATTAAAGCGAGATGCGCACATTCGAAACAGCCGGAAAAAAGCGTCTCCAGCCCTTGTTTTTGTCACCGCGCTAGCGATCGCAATCGTCGCGGAATTAAAAGCGACCGTTTAATCAACGCGCGCGTCGAATTCTCCGATAACGACTTTACCAACGATCGGGCGACTTTTTCATTTTAACCCCCTCTTTCTCTCTCTCTCCGTAAACGCACTTCATAAAGCACGCCGGAAGTGCCGGAGCCGGCTTTCGCCTCGCAAATCCTCTAAAAGCTTTTGGCCGTATAAGAGCACCTACGCAATCGTCGAGGTATACGCTATATACGCTATATCGTTGTTTTTTTTTTATCGCGAAACTAGGGCAGCGGGAGTATTTGGTGATCCTACCACAATGGCTGGCGGCAGCTGGTATTTTATTTTTGTTCATCGGCATTTTTTTTTTCAACGGTTCGGTTAAATCCGCGCGCGCATGTGCATCGACGAAATAATGGAGACGCGGAATTTTCAGTCACTTTTATGTGGAGGCTCGCAGCAAGCCTGGATTGTCCCAGAAATATTTCGCTGGACTGCAATCGAATGATTCGCATTTTGCGGACACTCCTCTTTCATCCGTTTACGGGCATGCTTTTTGGCGCAGCTTTGACGGGCTTTCGCTATTTTTGCATGTTAACGGCTTGCTTGATGCGCGGATACGCGCGCGCTTCTGGAATTGGAATTTTCGACGGGGAAAACTGGAGTATCTGTGTGTTGCCAAGGTATTTTTTATCTATTTTTACTCGTTGATAAAATAGAGTTTTTTATGTATTATACTTATAACGATTGTTTAATTTCTTATAATTTTTTTTATTATTTTGTTTACTTATCGAATTAGTTTGATGGTAAAAACAGTATAATTAATATTTAAAATTAAAAAACAATAGTAAATAAATTCCCTCCAAAATTTTGTACACTGTTTTATTAAAAAGCTCACTAATAAAAAAATTAGTTTTATTTTTCAAATTTTTCAATACTATATTATTTTATAATAATTAATATTTTATATATTTCTTCCCATCCTTTCTTATTTTTCCATCATTCCCATTAATTCCACAGGTACAATTCACTGCACCCAGCACCAGATTTACAATTAATTAAGAATTCAATAAAGAAATCATCGAGATCAAAAATACAAAGGCGCGCACTATAGCGACGTGACAGCTATCTCTTTGCATTCACCTACGCTCGGTGATCCGTCGCTATAATTGTCACGTCCCCTCGACGCGTCGACCCTCCGTCTTTTCTCTTCTCTGGCGGATCCCAATCGCAGAAAACGTCACTTTTCTCCTTATCGCTTCTTGGGCTTTCTCTCGGAGCTTGTCTTGCCTCGCGCGCTGGAAACATTTATACCGCGCGCCGACGGAGCGCGAAAGCGTCGGAGCCGAGCTGAAAGACAATAAGGTGCTGTATATGGGTGATTCCGTGCTGGTTGAAGGTGTGGGAGGATTTTTTTCTTGGAAATTTTACGGGTTAGTAGTGAGATAGATAGATACATAAATAGATAGATAGAAATTGTGGTAAGATAGTAGTTTGAGATTTTGCATATTTTGCAGTGTATAAATAATCTATAACAAAATAAAATAAGGTATTTAATATATATTGGATATTATAATATATTGGAAACTTCTAGAGTTATTATTGAGAATTTTTTTATATTAATTGTAAGCAGCAAATAACGGACTCTGTAATTTTTTAAAAAGAATGTGTACGTACATCCAGCATTCTTTTATTACACACGTTGATAAAATACTTATGCAAATTTTTATTACAAAAAATGCTATATTAATAAACAATACCAAAAGGATATATAATAATTTGAAGTAATTAAAAGCAATTGATATTATTATAAACTTCAAAAATAATTAATCAGTTACACAAAGTGGATCTAATCAATTTAACCGAAATAAAAAAGAACTCTAAATCTAAAGAAGATCACGGTCTCTCCATAAAATCAAAACATAAAAATAACTTTAACTTGGACTTTTCACGGAACAACCCATATAAGCTATCCGCACGTACCGATGCAGCCCCCGCTCAGCTTCGATGCATTAGCTGCGCCAAGCGTACAGGCGCAAGGGGTAGCTGTAGTTTTCCCCCTCTGAATGCAGCCGTCTGTTTTATTCAGGTACGCGATGTCTCTTATAGCAAAGCCCTCGACGTATATACCGAGAGAGATAGAGAGAAAAAGAGAGGAGAAAGAGAGAGAGAGAGAGAGAGAGAGTTAGTCGATCCTTATATGCGCTCTCTCTCTCTCTCTCTCTCCTCTTCTTTTTACTCCGATTGGAATCGCGCTGATGAATGGTTAATTGGCGAGCGAGCGAGGTGCTTTGTAAGCGCAGAAGGGTTGGAGTGACTCCTTTCTTCGTTCGTTCGAGGAGAAGAGGGAAAAGTCGTGTAAGAATTTGTTAATAACGCGAGGAGCTTTTTTTATTGTTGACGCTGCTTACGCTTTTCTTGGTAGCGGAACACTGGTTAGTTATTTATGAATATTTTATATGTCGATTTTTTATGTGAAATTAAATTAATACCATTTATGAGCGGCTTGATTATTTTTCTTTTATAAAAAATTCGCGGTTAATGGAGAGTTGTTATTTAATATAGATGTCGCACCAAACCTTAGTTAACAAGCTCATTTTTGAATATAACACTTTTCCTATTAAATGCTTAACAATAAGCTAATAATTATGCTAATAATTATTGAGATTACGTACGATTTCACAAATCATTAATATTGGTTGTTAAAAGTTAGTTTAGAAATTAATCATTTATTTGAAATTAACCATGAATAAAGATGATAAGATTATCCGTATCATAGTTTCATATAAGTGTGTGATCTTTTATCAGTAAATGGTGAATTTATTAATAAATTAATAAAAAACTATAAAAGTTATATAATCAGTTAGTTTGAAGTAAGAAAAAAAAGATATATGTTTCAAAATTACGGCCATGACTATATTCTTTTTTCGGTTTTGAGCGCACGTTCAAAGATTAAAACTTCAATTTCTTGAAAACATGAAAAGTCGACAAACTATATAGAGAAATCTCAGATAAAAACTTGTAAGTTTTGAAAATCCTTAGAAGACTTAGTCCTTAAAAGATTAATCCTTAAAAGACTCGGTATTTTCAGTCAATAATAAATTCTCATTCATGAAGTTCTTTATTTAAAACGTAAATCACATTTAAAGTAATATTTCATTGTTTCTTTTTTTATAAAAATGTATTTATAGAAATTATATTATTAAAAAACATTTATAAATATTATTCTATTAGTCTTTAGTCAACAAAATTTACCACTAAGCAATTCAGTCCGAAATTCATTCATTCCAATCAAGAGACTTATCATTCCAGTCGCTCGCGATCGTTGATTCGCATCTCGAAAAACATTTGACTTTCAAAAACAATTTCATTACCAAAGTCACTCCCTTCTTCCTCCTCAATCCGTTTACCCGCAATCAGAGAAAGTCAGCCAAACATAATCGGATCCCCTGAAATTCCATAACGAAGGTTATACTAGCTTAAGTCACTCCCCCTCCCTGCAACGTCTCCGCTCTTATATGCAAACGTAAAATTGAGCCGAGAAAGGTCGGCGAGAAGAAAGGGTCCTTTGAATCCTCTGGGCACTCATTAGAGCCTTGGGCTTCTCTCCTTATACACTAGCTCTGTATGCGCGTTGACTCTGCTAATTTCCCGGGGAGCTGCTCCTTTTTATCCGCGCTAAATCGAAGGCACACAGAGCGTGTATATAAAGAGACGGCTTCCTTTATCTTTTTCGCGAATGAGCGATGCGCTCATCGGGCTCGGAAATTAATTGCCTGCCCCGGAGCAGGTAAAAAGGGCTGCTTTCTCAGGCAGCCGAGCGCAAAAGGACTTTTTCCTCGCTGAAGAAAGAAACGGGGGAGAGATCGGCTGTATCGAGTTTTTTTTTCGCCTTGACGGGGCTTTACGTCGACGGTTTAACGAACGATTTTCCAGGTCAGAGGGCGATTGTAGACTGACGTCTCGATTAGGGACGTTATTGGTCTTTTTTACGGCGATTGTAAGGAGATGTAGAGCGTTTCTTCTTTATTTTTAAATAAGAATTTGACGGGGTGAGAAATTAAATTCAAACATGAATAACCTGGTTTTTTTCTAGTTTTGGAATTGGAATTAACTGGTTATATTTGATTTTAAGCAAAAGAGACATTGTGTCGAATTAAACTAATTATAATAGACGTTATGACTGTTTTAATACATGCTTCTTTTTGAAACACTCGTAAAAATATTTTTATCCTTCTCTATCGTCTAAACTAAAGAAACGTTAACTGACACATGATACACTAGTATCTAAAAAATTTAAAAATAAAAGTTAGATTCTCAGGATGCAAACGTTCTTCCCTAAACAGAAAATTAAAACAGACTTTAAATTCCCAAAAACAAACAACCCAACAAAAAAAACATCAACTCAAAAAACATAAGGCAATAATTCACCGCCAACTCAAATAAAACATCCAGCCTGAAAGGCAATTCCTCTTTCACACCCACGCGATCCGGCGAAACAATCCGACCTCCCTTGCTCCCAACCTTGTCCCGAGTCCTCAAAAACTTTCCCCCCACCCACACCCGCTCAGCCGAAATAAATAGCATTTTTCTGAATAATTCATGCGAACTTCTCTCTCCCGCGCTTATCTCGTAATTGCGTTTATCCCAGCGGCAAGCTCGCAAGCTACCTTATATTCCTACTCTCCGAATTCCAGGCCTGGCTTTATCGCGCGAGGTGCGCGAGAAAAGGGGGGGGGGAGAAGTGGCGTTCGTCTCGCGCAATTTCTCGGGGCAAATACGATAATAACTCTTGTCACAATGGGGCTCTAAGGCTCTCGCGATAACATTGGTAGCGAGCAGTCGGAAAACTCATTAAAGACTCTATTACGGCGCGACGAGTCCGCGATTTCGCTCTTTCTTTCATTGCGGGGGTGTGTGTGTGTGTACGGGTGCACTTGTGGCTTTTTCATTATTATAATTGCGGGGGCACAATGGGAGTGGATGTCGGGGTTGGGTGGATTATTGGGTTATTGGGATTGGTTGTGTTTAATTAAATACAAAGTGTAATTAGTTTTATGATTTAGTATTGTAATTTGTATTTGCTAAATAATTATTTAGATTTAAATTTATGCATGTTTTGAGATTTAAATATGTTAATTATTAAATAAGGTTAATCGATGCATTTTGCAATAATTTATTTTTCCATTGTTTTTATAATAATTTTAAAGCTTTAAAAATTAGAAATATAAATTCACCATTTATATATAATAACTGACAGAACGAATTTTGTTGGATCGATTGAAAGTATTTCTTAGATATATCAGATAATGTTAATATTTTTATTGTAATTTTATAATGACTTAACTATATTTACAAACAAATTCTATATATACAATATATAATCTATTCAAAAATATTAATACAAATTATTAACAACAACTCTCAAAAACCAAACCACAACTCATAAACTCCATCTTCAAAACAAAATCATCGTCAACACAACAGCCGACAAATTCGCAGTAACGATCTTAGCACTTCCGAACGCATCGACCACATCGGCGGCCCTTCAATTTTTACGCTCTCTCCTCCGCTCCTCTACGTGCAAGCGCAGCGATAATTAGGGGAAAACCATTTTATCTGCAATTCCGTGTAATGCCTGGGCCCGTACACCTCCGACTCTAATGGGTAGTTCAAGACCGTTAGCCAGAAGGAGCGGCACTCGCACAAAGGGCCTGGAGGGAGGAGAGAACAATAGACGGAATTAACGAGAGCCCGAGTGCGAGAGAATTGCGGAGAAATTGTGCAGGCTCTCAAAAAATTACTTTAGCACCGGCCTGACTCTTACTGTACCGCGCTTCGATAAATTCCTTCGATTCCAACACTGTTTTCCTCGGATTACCAACTCCGTCTGTTACTACTTATCCGTAAATAGCCGACGCAAAAACAATCGATATCCCACCGCTCATAACTCTTCATCCCTGACCCAACCAACATCCCTTACATATCCTTACAATTACAGCAACCCCAACGGCAATCCGTCGCTGTTCTCTACCTACTTGCGCAGTCAATTACCGGGCCTAACTCAATAGCGTCGAGCCACTCGCAGCGCACGCACGATCGGGGACGCTGCGTAGCTACTTGGCGGGTGCGGCGTGGTGGCTTGCTGAATGGGCCGTCGGAAACGTCTGATTTCCGATGCTCCCTCTGTATCGCCAGTCGTCCGGGATCGATTGCCGTCTGGCCGACCCCGAGAATATACGCATTTGCATGTACGCGCATGTTTACGCGCGATTATGCATGCCTGCGCCGGGCTGTGTGTATATAGGCGAACGCTCGATGTATACAGATGCGAGGTTGTATTTATGAGTACGTTGATTCACGCGCGCGCGGCTGTTTGTTTGAAATTGTTGCGAGTTTGGGGGTGGCGATATGTTTGGGTGGGTGTGGAGTGGACATGGTGGTTTGGGGTAGGTTTTTGGTGGAAGGTATGTGTTGGTGTTTATGGAATTGTGGTTGGATATTGTTTGTACGTATAGCTAAAGAAAGCTGGGTATTCGTTTCTATGTGCTGTGAGCGGCCAAAATTATAGTGCGAAATGGAGACTAAAAATCTTGGTAAAATATTTCGTCCTAAATTTCAGGCGAAGCCTTGCCAGTTTGTCGCGAGAAATTATTACGCTTCGGAATTTAGTTACATCACAAATTCACGCCCCGCTGCGTCTTTGAACAACTTGCTCAAAATTACAGCTCGAAAGCGTCTAAAAAGTTCCGTAAAATATCTCGCGCTAAATTTCAAGGAAAATGCAGGCCGGCCCCCCGGAAATTCGTAACGCTTTTCGAAAAATACCTCCGCGCATAACCAAAATAATTGGAATAATTTTTAACGAACCAAGACTCATAGATCCACCTACTAACTCCAAGTCCTGCACCAGCCCCACTACGCCTCCGGAAATACACAGAGACTCTCAACCCCAAGGGAACAGAACCAGCTCTCTCTCTTTCTCGAAGCCCCGACATAATTCTCCGTATAGCTCGAGATATGAGCGCGAGCTGCGCCCTATCCCCTATTCGCCTACCTATAGGAGCAACACACAGCGAGGGAGATAGAAGTTCTTGCGCCGAACGGCTGGCATACCGGAAGCGCGCCTTAACGTAACGCACGCGCGCTTATATACCCTCTCCTCGAATCTCTCTCGCGCGATCCTTTAGAGAGCGTAGCTGGTGTACGTATGGATGGCACGTATATCGCGAGGATGCGCACCCCGCGAGCTGCTGGTACGGTGATGGATCTTATTTGTGTAATGCAGGGGAGGCTGTGCAGGTAGACGTGATCGGTTGATAGATTAAAATTTTTATTTGCTCCGCTGTTGCGAGCTGCTGAATTTTAAAGGCGGGCTGGGTTTGAGGCTGGTTCTGATGGGGGGTGGTGATGGGAGGGGTATGGAGATGAAATTGTGGGATGGTACTTTGGATGATTCGAGTGCGTTGGGTTGGTTTTTTGTGATGTTATGTGGAGTAGATTGAAATAGTATGTGGAGAAGGTGAAGGTGAGGAGAAGTGAAGGTTTTTAGAAAATGATTAAGGTGATCGTTTTGATTTTTTTTCTTTTTAGTATGATGAATTTCGAAATACAAGTATTGGTTACTTAAAAAGGTATCAGAAATAAGTAGAAAGAATTATACTGCAGTTGTTGGAGATAGACATAATATATATGAATCAGGATTTCAAAAATTTAGTAACAACGAATTTTTAAATAGAAAAATATTATTTTATTTAAATTTATTTGTATATACGAAATAATTTCATACGCGTATTTTTAGTCGTAAAATTTACATTTTTTGTGAGAAATTTGAATCGATATAATTATTTTAAAATATTCTTTGTATAAATAATAATATTACACTTTTATTCGTTTAGTTAATAATATTTTTAATTAATTGTTAATTTATTAATAAGTTTGTTTAATAACTTATTAGTGACAAATAAGTATTAATTTAAGAAACAAAAAAAAAAATAATAATTGTTAATATTTTTTTTTAAAAAATTTTAAGTATTATTATCATAAAAAATATAA
>JAPYZB010011921.1:0-10876 GCA_030522745.1 Eupelmus kiefferi | reverse complement strand
GAAATAACGGCTAGTTTCGGAGATAAGGGGGGTCTTCTGGATTCTTAGACACGGCGGCGGCGGCGGCGACAGCGAAATATCTTTATAATATAGAGAGATGTATATATATTTATAATATAATAATCATAAATAATAACATATTATAAAGAAAGATACATAACTTAAATTATTCTAAAAATGTATGATGCATTTTCATCAAAATATTGTTTATGAGATAATAAGAGAAATCAACAAGGGCTTTTTAGGAAGGTAATAAGAGAGAAAAATATAAACTATTTTTAAGTAAAATATCAATTTCTTATTTTGTAGGATTTTACATTATATTGTACTTTTTAACGTTATTTTACGGCATTTTTAAGTTAGTTTCCCCGACTTAATATTTTCATGAAATTTACGATACTTTTGCTTAATTTGTCAAATATTCCGTTTATCTCTGAAACTAGCTGTTATTTTGAAGAATTATACATTATTTTGTCGCTTTCTAAAGTTACTTTTTGAGTTTTTACATCTTTTTTCTCAATTCGACGTTGTTTTCGTTGTATATTGCAACATTTTTGCTTAATATATTGAAAATCTTCCTTTATCTCTGAAAATAACCGTTATACCAGAGTGTGTTACGTTATTTTTTCAATTTTTAACATAATTTTTCGATATATTTAAGGTATTTTCCTTAAATTGACATTGTTTTGAAGATATTTTTTCAGATTTTTAGTTAATTTATGAGAGAGGAGGGGCTCAGAGGAGAGGCTAAGAGGGGCTCTTTTATTTAATTTATAATAAACCGTAATTGTTTTTACTTTAGCGATGATGATTTTATTGTATTATAATTATCTTATTATTATACTAAATGACACTAAAGACAAACGAATCTTCGATGGATCTTTGATGGATTTTTTTGAAATTTTTACAGGTTCTTGTATTTTTAAAAGACGAATACAGTTTTAATTTTATCTTTACTCGCATAAGAGAATATAACGTTTGAATATAATTTTTGATTTTACTTATAATTTTATCAAAAACCTGGTAATATAGCCGAGGTAAGGTGTCGTAAGACTACGACATTCAGTCAGCCTTACTTTTTTTTACAAATGTTCTAATAGATTATACTTTAGCTGTAATTTTGTTTTACGCTGGTTATACTCTTGCATAACTCAGTAGAAAAATTAGAATTACCAGACCTGCCAAATATCATAATAAACTCTGGTTCAAAATAGTTCTGGAAATGGATCAGTCAACCAAGACTAAACTAAATCAAAATAGAACCAACACCGTTTTAAACTAATAGGCCAAGCAACCTACGAAAAAAAGGATTTTACAAGCAAGAAAACGATGCCTCTGGGTGATTCCAGATACCCCTCTGCTACGATCGGGATCCTTTCCTCAAGGAAGATTTCGGGAGTCGGAGGTGGATATCGGATATATCCAGAGTAGTAATGAGAAAATAGGCAAGCGTATTAATATTGCTTGATTTATTCTCGTTCTATAAAGGTACAACGTGTAAGTACAGTGGTTTAATTATGACTGACTCATCGGGACCGCAGGCTCCCTTATATACCTTGCGGCAGAGTCCAGGCGGGCTGCCGAGTGGAGTGCCAGGAAGGCTGCCTACTGGTCTGCTAGGAGAGCTGCTAACTAGTAGTCCACTTGACGTGGTGCCGTTTGACAGTTCAAACGGCATTTGAATTTTCGCGCGGCACGCGTGTCGGCCATGTGGTACCTGAGTGCCGTTTGGCACATGAATGTATATCTCGTGCTATTTGGCCCGATATATACGTTCAGGTCTGCTTACACAGTTATGTCCGAGACAGTGCCTAGATTATTTGGTATATTTTTTCCACTCCTGATTTTTAGTAGTTTTTTTTTAGTTTTTTGCTTATAACCCAATAACTACTGAAACAATATTAATAGTTCCAATGGACAAATTGCAAAATATTAAAATACGAACAAACCGAGCTTTTAACCGACCTGATTGGAAAATTAGAAAGCGAGAAAATTTGAAAAAAACAGGAAAGTTTTTCATTTTTTTTTTAACGGTTTACATCTTTGTCATTTTTTAAGATTGAGAGCTGCACTTTGTAAATAAGAAGGCCTTTGCATGCACTTTATGTGTGCAAAAGATAGATGCTATCGGGAAAGTAGTTTTTGCACAATTACAATTGACATTCTATTTTGTGTTTTTTCAGGAGTGAAAAACATATAGCAAATAATCCAGGCATTGTCCCGGTTTGCTGTTGCTAATTATGTCCCAAAAAAACAGTTTGCTTGACCTATAAGTTTATTAATATTTCGTGAACTAAAAATTTGTTAAATTTTGTGTACAAATAAAAAAAGACCTGGCAAAGTGTAGTAAAGTTTAGAACAGAATTTTATTCTATCGAAAATTTGTAAAAACTGAGAAAAACATCTGATTAAAAACTTAGAAATGCTTATTTAATAATTTCATGTATAATATTTTGTATTTAATATTTTCAGAAGCGTTGAAATGATAGAGTATTCCTTTACTATTAGTTTTTTTATTGTTGTGGTCTGTAGTATTGCTGGTATTGCATTGCTTATTTTCTTAGTAAGGTGTAATTTTTAAGATTTTAAAAAAATATCAATTTTCTTTTAATTAAAAATCATTTTTAAGGCAGAGGTTTATATGAATGATACATTAAAACTTGCAGTACTTCTGACACTTTTATTTGGAATAAAAATATCTTTATTTTATATGAATTGGATCGTTGAATTACTTATAACTAGCAGTGAAAAAGTTTTTATATCTGCGTAAGTATTAAAGATATAAACTAATTATTATCAAAAAAATTTTTTATTATGAATACAAGTTTTTGACAATTTAAAATCTCTTATAACTAAAATAATTCTAAACCGAGTCAGATTAATTGAGTCAGGGTCAGTTAATGAATTTTTCCCAACACGCGCAAGAAATAGGCCCTTTTCTATGCCTAAAATTGGTAGAGAAAGTTGAGCATTTCCAGCGTATTTTATAAAACAGGGCGGAAATGGCCTTATTTCCGCCCTCTTCAGCAGCGGATATGTGGCTATTTCCGCCCTAGGGTGGTACCTGTTTACATTTACCATTGAGTTGTGTATTACTCAAAATGCACAATTCCCTCTACCAATATTAGGCGCAAAAAAGGGCCTTTCTTGCGCTCGTTGAAAAAAATACGATGTGTAACGTGGGAAGAAAGGCTTTTTCAGACTCGGGTAAGGTGTTTTCAGCACTCGTCTACGCCTCGGACGCCTTCGGCGGCCTCAACTGCGACTCGTGCTGAACACCTCACCCTCGCTAGAAAAAGCTTACTTTCTCCCCTTGTTGCACAATGTACTATTTTATGTAAAAGGAGTCTTTAAATCCCGTTGAATCCCTTCAAAAATTGTTTAACACAATTTTGAGAAAATGACAATTTTCTTATTATATTTCGAATTTCTCAAGGGCGCTTTGTTAGCGAGTGTGTTGTCCGATATATATAATATTAATATTTTATTCATATTGATATTGTGATTCTATCGATAAAACAAAGAAAGAAATCAGTATGTATTCAAAATTTTTTTTTTGTTTGAATTTAAATTAAACTCATTTTCTATTTCAGATACTTTAGTGAATGGTATAATCTAACTATAAATTCTCGAAAGTATATTTCTATAATACTGCAAAAGAGCTCAAAACAATGCTCCTTAACAGCCGCTTCAATCATTGAACTGAACTTATCACAGTTTGCAAAGGTAATAATATATAAATTATTTTTGTGCAACCTGATAACTTGCGCTACAAAAAAATGTTTTTGCAACATTATTTATTTTAGACGTTGAGTTAAATATGACAATAATTTTATTAGTTAGAAAAATTTAAGTTTAATATGCTTTAAAATTTTTTAAAATTAAATAATGATATATTTTTTAATAGGTTGTAAAGACGTCAGTATCGTATGCCATGGTCATGCTATCAATGGTTCATAAATAACAATATAATTTTATCTGATGTAACAATATTAAATTAAAGTTTTAAACAGTTATCTTAAAAAATTGGTTTTATTTATTTAAAATATAGAAGTACTTGGTGACAAAATGTCGTTTAGAACATTTTTAAAATCTTCCAATAAGATCGTCCAAAACATTCTATATATGATATTTTAATATTTTGTTCGGTGAGGTACTTATATTTTACAAATATTTTTCTTATCAAAATTTTAATTTTTACTTGCTTTATAAGTTTTTAATTGTTATTATTATTTATTAATTATTTATTTTATTTTATATTTATGTGGTATGCATATAATATATTATATCTATTATATACACTTTTTACGTTATATTTCATAAAATAATAGCCAATTTTGAAAGTTGCTACCTTCTCAAAATCGCGATCGATTCATTCCATATACGGACATAAATAATACGATTCATAATTTGATGACGATCTTCCAAGGATAGAATTATCTTTAAAAAATAACTTTAAATTTCGCGGGCTTCAAGAAGATTTCAATATTACATCTAGTTAATTAAATAAAAAGTCCCTAGAAAATTAATCCAAAATTTCCCTAACTCTCAAGCGGTCATATGCCGATTGCCGACACGGGTTAATGGCAACAAACATAACCTATCATTTAAATAAAGTGTGTGATAACTGTAAGTCAAAATGTTTATAATAACAGAGTCGTTCATTTAGCCTCAGATTCAACAGTATGACGTTTGACGTTCAATAGTGACTGATATCAAGTCAGTAACAATGAAATAAGTTTGTATCCATACAGTTATTTAGTGTCTCATCAAATATTTTTTATTTGTATTTTACAATTACAGAAACACAATGGCAAAGCCTATAGATAGTTTGAACAATTGGAGAAAAATTAAGTCTCTCCTAGGAGTTGCTGGTGGTGCAACAGTAATTTTTGCAGGCTTCTCCTTATATCAAGGAAATGAAAAATTTTATAATGAGATTGCTATGCCAGCGGTTCGATTGATAGATCCAGAAATTGCTCATCGCCTGGCTGTTCAAACAGTGAAATATGGCTTTGTTCCATCGCAAAGGAGCACAGATCCACCTGTGCTGCGAACAAGCTTGTGGGGTCTTCAGTTTGATAATCCTCTGGGAATGGCAGCAGGATTCGACAAACATGCAGAAGCAGTAGTGGGTTTGCATAAAATGGGATTTGGTTTTGTAGAAATAGGTAAGATAGTTTTTTTATGTTCGATTTAAAATACAAAAATTTTGTATTAGTAGTGTAAAGAGGTTTTCTTTTAAAAAATTCAAGAAAGAATTTTTCAGTCATAAAATAGGTTTTTTTTTAAATGTTGCATCATGTTACTCATTTCAGAAAATACTGATTTATATATTTATACAATATACTTTTTATGTAAGTTTAATAGTATTTTCTGGTAAAGTGTAGTATTTTCTAAACTTCAAATTATTCATATCTATAAAAATATTAATTTAAAAATTTTTTTAATGTTTTATAAATATTTAGTATATAAAATTACTTGTAAATTCAGATTAAACAAAGGAAACATTCAAATGAACTAAATAATTACTAACCAGTTAATTACAAATTTTACATCTTTAGAAAGTATGTTTTTCTCTGTTTCCTAAATGAATTAAAAGTAAAAAGAAATTAACTTTCTTTTAATCATTCAATTAAAAAGAAAATTTTAGAGAAATTTTATTTTTATAAAAATATAAAAATAATCATTTATTCATTTCATTCCCCAAAACCCCGCGTCTTTCGTCTATCAGAGGACCGGGCCATCATCAATCGTTACGGCTTCAACAGCGAAGGCCATGAGGTTGTGCATGACCGTCTGCGTGCCCTCAAGGAGTCCGGTAACTTCCGGGGCATCGTCGGCGTAAACCTGGGCAAGAACAAACTGTCCATTGATCCGGCTCAGGACTATGTGGATGGGATCCGCCGATTCTCTGACGTCGCGGATTACTTTGTGGTGAACGTATCGAGCCCGAATACACCTGGATTAAGGAACTTGCAGGGTAAAAAAGAATTAGAGGAGCTCCTTGATCGTGTGAACAAGGCAAGGAGCGAGGTTGAAAGGAGACCGCCGCTGTTGCTTAAGATAGCGCCTGATTTAAGCGAAGACGAACAGAGAGACGTAGCTGATGTGATTCGGCGGGGCAAGACCAAGGTGGATGGGATCATCGTGTCGAATACTACGCTGAAGAGGGATAATTTGACGAACGCTGTGAGTAGCAGCGTCTGAAAATATTGTTATTCACAATTCTCTTCTAATTTACTATTTTAATGTGTAACTGAAAAAAGATTTATATTTTATTATTTACTTTGGAAAAATTAGAAATAGTTATTGCTTTATAAAAAATGTTTCACTTAAGTTATAATATTTATACTTAACTAATTTTTCAAAGAGTTCTATGTTATATGTTTAAAAAATATAAATAGCAATTTTAGAAAGAATTTTCAAACATATTAATGTTTTTTTCTTTAATTAAATAATTCAATATTGATATTTTTTAACAGTCTAAAGACGAAACTGGTGGTCTCAGTGGTGCTCCAGTCTCTGAATTATCGACGAAAGTGATCGCCAACATGCACAAACTTACCGGAGGCAAACTGCCAATTGTAGGCGTCGGCGGTATTTTTGACGGTGCGGATGCTTATACAAAGATCAAGGCTGGCGCCTCCCTCATACAAATCTACACGTCGTTCACATACCATGGACCACCGATCGTAGCGAAAATTAAGAAGGAGCTCAGCGAGCTTCTAGAACAGGATGGCCACAAATCTATTGCCGAAGCGGTGGGCAAAGAGGCGTAGAAGCTGAAAGTGTAGTGCCCGTTGTTGACTTTGTTAAGATTTGTTTCCTTTTTATGTTTGTTCCGTTTGATTCAGTCAATAGTGATAAATACTGGTAAATTAGTTAAAACCTACGTTTATTGTTTTTTTACTTTCTTAAATATTGTCGTGAATACTTTTAAATCTTTTCAGATTAAAATAATTAATTTTTCATCAATTTTCTCGTTATAATTACTCTACAGTTTTAGTGATTAAATCTAAATAATGATTTTTTTTTCATAATTGATGATAGACACTTGTTATAAAAAAGTTAATCTATTTTCGATATAATAGTTTGATATACGAAATGCCTACTAATTTTTATTGCACAAGACTTTTTAAGTAGGATGTATAAATCTGTACATATTTATTTTTGAATAAATAAAATTTTGTATAAAATAAATATAATTTTACTTTATCATCTCAATACCTATTATTTTTAAAGACTCACATAAATTAATTATTTGTTGATTTATTAAATTTAATATAATATCATTTATCCGTATTTTTAATGAAAAGAAAATTAAATAAAAACTTTTAGATATGAGTATAAATAAAAAAGTTGTTGAAATATTAGGGGTGTGAATTCAAATATTAAAATAATAGAAAACGTACTTAATCCAATCATTAAGAGTAAACTAACATATAGTCGAAAAAAATACAAAACACTATTTTTATAAATCATAGAGCATTTAAATTTTATTTATTTTTCAATTACTTAACCATTTAAGTAATTTATTTAACTAATAACAAATTTTATTTCAGGAATTGATAAAGGTTAAGAACAAGAATTCAATTTCGTCAATAAAATATTTAATGCAGAGGATGCATGACAAGAGTTAACGTGTTGCTTTCGTTTTATCATTCCAGAAGACTTGCGAAGCAATATTCGATCAAAGATAACATAATCTATGGCAAACGAATAACGCGATCACGCGTTTTCCCTCCAGGGCTTGGATAATACAATCATTATTCTTTTTCTTCCCTCGCGCGCAACTACCGCGACGATGCATACAATGCAAAGTGTATAATATACTTTTAATAGTCGTACAATGTATATTGCAGTACGTAATTCAATAGAATAGCGCGCAGAAAACTGTAACAATCATAATTGTACAATATAATATATGTATAATTATTAATTCGTAATAATGGTAGTAATACTCGAGGTACCGCATAATCACACGCAAGGTGTGCAGCCTTCGGATTTCGTTTTGCTTCTTTTGCTGCAAATTCTTTTTACAAATACTTTGTTTTGCTTCGGTCTTACGCATGTAAGATATAATAAATCATCCATATTTGGACGCTTTTCCGAAATTGAATCGACTTAAATTATCATATATGCATTTTTTAATTACAAATTTTCACACTGACGATGTAGTATTAGAAATCATAGTCCACAGTACGTTTAAAATATCCGTATTCTAGTTATTTTAGTTTGAACACTTTTGTGAGAAATTATTATATTCAATTTTAAAATAATAATAATAGTTCCTAACGTTTAAAATAGAAAGTAGTTTGAAGTTTTTTAGTTTAAAAATATAAATATATCGCATACATTCAATAAAAATAAACAATTCATAAAGATTTCCGATACATGTTTTTTCTTAAAAAAGAAGGTCCAACTCTGCAATCATCATTGCTCATCGCTTCGCAATTTTATTCTATGCACAAGCTCGATCGGATAACCCTTGCTACGCTTCGCTTTTTATTTGTATCATTTTTTCCCTACTCCAGCAGTTCTCCCAAACAAGAAGGCCATTCGCCAATACTGGCTTTTACTACTCCTCCCTCGTTGTAGTAAATGTTACAATTTTCCGCCAACAGTGCTGATTTATTGCAATATTTTAAAAAATTTTTTCAAAAGGTAAATTCTAATATCTTTTACGTATCGAATAATTATTTTCCTTTGATAGGTAATTGAAAAAAATCGTTACAAGATCCAGTATACCCAAATTGATTTTTTTTTAATTCTTCTAGTATAGCTTCTAGGCTTTAGTTTCACTTAAAACAAAATTGTTACTTTCAAAAACGATTATACAAGCCAAATTACCAAAGGTCTACACTGTTGACGTGACAGATTGCTAAATTCTCTTCCCTTCTCTCTCGCGCGTCCTGCTTAATACATCTCTCGCATTTTCTAAAATACTCTAAGCCACGTCAGAAGGTAAAAGTATATACCCCGGCACTTACGCCAAGTGGAATGCGGGGCAAAAAGTTCGAGAGAGATAGAGAGTCAAAGCTCATTACTAGACGCTATATGAATATGTCACAAATGTACAAGAAGGTACAGGACGTGTGCACTTCGTATTGAGTGACCTTTATTATTTTTCTTGCTTATTTTTACGCTTCGGACGCACGCGGCGATTGGAAAAAAATTGAATATATAGTCTGTTTTTTCGCTTGCGGGAATTTTGTATTAACATTAATTTTTATTTTTTGCGTTTCTTTTGACAGTCTGATACTTAATACCCACACCTTTAACGACCCCTCGCATATTAAAATGACTTTCTCTATATAAAGCACAAGCAAATTTCAGCCCGATTCAAATGAACACTTTTGATATTCAAATCCTCCTCTATAAAAAGCTTCGTCACTCGCCGCGGATATTCATACGAAGCTTTATCATCGCATCCTTACATTTTTATCTTCGCCAAAGTACCTCGCCGCTCAGAAAGCGTATGTAGAATTGAAAACTCTTTTTGCGCGACCTCTTTAATTTTCCAACGCTCCGCGCACAAGACGAAGAACGAGAAGCGTCAAAAGAGCAAAAAACCCGCAAGATTCTATTTTTCTCCACCCCCGTCGCGCGTCACGAGCGTCTTATATATAATATAGATTTGGCAAAGTGTACCTTAAATAATACATCTCTTTTTTGTCTCGACGATACACATGCTTCTTTCGCTCCGCCTCTCCTCATTACTCGATTCTTTCTATACGCTTTCTACGTGTGTGCGTATGTATATATATTTTGTCTGGTCTATAGAGAAGGTGGGGAAAACGGGGGGAAGGGTGAGGATCTTATATATAGCTACAGCAAAGAGCAGGGCTGCGTATTTTTCTGTACCCGCAATATTGTTTGTATATTTGCTTGGGTTTTTTTTACGTGACTGCGCGCGAGCTTTGTCTTGCCTTTTGCAAGCTCGCCAAATCCTTGGCGGTCTTTTCTTTTGACTTTGGTTGATCACTCAAGGTTTGGAATAATTAGAATTTCGAAAGTTCGCGTTGAAGTTGTTTTTTGTTACTTGTTACTTTTTATGATTAAATCGTCGTTTTTCAAATTTGTTTTAGTATTTTTGCTTGTCGTTAACTAAAAGTCTTTTTATTGTTCTGTCTATCCCAGAGTCGTATTCTCTTTTTTGAAAATTGTCAACAAAATTTTTTAAATTGTGAATTATAAAAAAAGATAGACGCGCAAGTTTACTTTTAACAGCTCGCAACGCATATCAACTAATTACAAAAGATAATAAACTTGCAGTGCAGGCACAGGAGTCACATATGTCGCAGGACGACGCGTAGCATACGCGGTACATACCAAAAACAGCAGCCCCGTATATCGTTTTAGTTATATATTCTCTTTTCAAACGTGTTTATTGAAAGACTGGATGGGTCCGTTGTGTTTATTCAGTTTCATTTTTTTTTCTCATTTTTTATACATTTATATAATTTTTCTCGTCCGAAGAGGCTCAGGTACGTTACAGACGCTTATTTACAAAAGGAAAGCGACAAAACGGCGCCGGTCCCCGCAAGCTCCGCGTCGAAAAGAGCTTCCATCCCCAGACGAACTTTAAAGCTCTCCGAAAGCTCATTCCCCACCCCACAAAAATTTTCAAATCCTCATCCTCCATCACTCCGCGTGTCAACAAACCCTCTCGCCCCATCCGAACTTTCTCCCCCTCCGACGCGACCTTCGAAAAAGCTCCCCGGACCGACGAGCGCACTACATATCCCGGCGCTTACAACGCAGATTAATAACAAGCCAGCGAGATGCGGATGATGGGGAAACGGCATTCCGCACGTATAGCGAAAATCAATGTCAGACCTATGACGCGCGGTGCATGACGTATGTGTGTGTG
>JAPYZB010011899.1:0-15155 GCA_030522745.1 Eupelmus kiefferi | reverse complement strand
AAAAAGATCAAAAAGAGAAAAAATTGAAAAAAAAATTTATATATATATAAGAACATAAAAAGATCTATTTCATATAAAAATATGTAAACTGAAAAAAAAATAGTATATTAAATTAGCGAGGCAAAAGTATTTTTGCCCCTTGGGGCAAAAATACTTTTGCCCCGCTAACTGATTTGCGGGTAAAATATGCTACTTTCGCCTCGCATTTCAGGGGCAAAAGTTGGCTTTTTCGGTCGGGTGTGGAATAAAAGTACTTTTGCCCCGCTAATTTAAAAACTCGATTTTGGGAATATATATATATATATATTTTAATTTACATATTTTTATATACAATAGATCTTTTTATATTCTTTTTTTCTCAAGTGAAATTGTTTCAACCTCGCATTTCAAGATCCAAAAGTGGTCTTACGGTCGAGAGTGGACTAATAGTACATTTCGATACGGGTGTGGAAGGTGGTTATTTGCCTCGTGAGACGTTTTTCTCCCGAGCGAAGCGAGAGCCACGAGAGCCGAAAAATCATCTTAAAGTTATGATTTTGAGGTTAAAGTGGCATAAAATACTATATGAAACACGAGACAAAAGTAGATCTTTCCCTTGGGTGATTATACTGCCCTTATAAGAATATGTTTCCCTTAGGTGATTACTGCCCTCGCTTCACTCGAAAAACGTCTCACGACGCACATAACCACCTTCCACACCCGTATCAAAATGTACTATTTTGAAAAAGTCACAATTAAATTGATATTTTTTTACATATAAAAATATGTGTGCTTACTATAATATTCTAATGTTTACTAAAAGTAACTAGTTGATCACAGAATTTTCTACAAAAATAGTATTAAGCATTTTTAGAGTTGAGAAATTCTGGAAAATTAGACTACAGAAATATTTACTTTAGTTTTTCTAGAATTGGAATAAAACTTATACTAAAATTTTATCCGAATTTGTGATCCGATATTTCCTTTGTTAGTTTATAGTGATCTTTAAATCATGCCTTTCTATAAGAATATAAAATTACGCTATAATTATTTATTTTAAAATCATAATTATTTATCATTATTTAATATAAGTCATCTACATCCACGGTTTGGTCGAGCGGCAATAAAGCATAAGAAAAATCTTTGGGACGATGGAATCATACCTTATGACTTCGATACAAACGTCCCTTTCAGTCAACAGAGTATGATCTTACAGGCGATGAGAATGTGGATGGACTCTTCATGTCTCATTTTTGACTACAGACAACCAGATATCCATTATGATTACATTTTATTTACTGCGACGAATCCCGGGTAAGTTGTTGTTAATTATTAGTCGATAAAATAAAGATTTAGAGTATTTTCAAAATTCATAAAGATTAACTATACAAGTATTCTTATTTTAATATGTTAATAATTGCATAACTCATTTGAAATTTCCAAAAGTCACAATTGTATTCTTGTAATCTAGATTCTTTTTATGAGTAATCTTAACTTTTTAACATATGCTAGGGGCAAATAGTTTAGCGTTATGTTTAAATATTAAGAATCTAAAGTTATCAAACAAATGTTGGTTAAGATTTTAATTTTTCCTAACTATAACCGTGACCTTTACTGTAAACATATTTTTTCTAAATGATACTTCTTGATGCTTGTATAAAGCTAAAATTTACAACACATATTTCACGAGGTGGTAAAAAAGTTCTCAATCTAAAATCTGGTCAGAAAAATTTGTAGATCTAGATAGAAAATGGCAAACTAGTTTAACTAAAAGTTAGTTTTATGACCAAATGATATGATCAATTTTCTTAAACGGCGTATTTGAATCTAACAGCTTTAATCTTTAACAGATTTCAAACAGCGTTCACAAAATAAGAATTATTAATAGCTAATCTTTTGTCATACAAAGATCAAAGTTTCTTTTTTATGTTTACTACTTTTCAAAATGAAAATCAATTTATTAATCATAGTGGTCTCGTTACATTTCCAATAAATATCTAAAAAAAGCATGAACGAGAAAGTCTTGCAAACTATTCGCGATGCGGTTGGTTGAGAGCGTGGCTCTTGATAAAAAGCACGCGAATATTTAAAGTGGTTAAATTTATTGTTTTTATAAGTATTAATAGTGCAATTAATTATGTAGTTAGATGGAAATATATTGTTCTTTGCTAAAAATTACATTAATTCTATTTTATGGTTTGGTTTGAACATTTACATCCAGAATCAAAAGTTTATGTAAGAAGCCATAGTCAAAAAAAGATACGTCAAAAAAACTTCATGCTGCTATTGCATAAATGTTACATTAAAATATAAAAATAGTGTTGAATTAGATTGATTTTATTGTTCGTGTGGTGTAGTTTTGAAAATGAGTAGACAACGTCAATGATCTCCGCGAACTATTCAAATTTATTTTTCTCTGCCGACGTTTCGGACGTGTTAACGAACGTCCCTTATCAAGGCTGTACATAAAAGATTTTTTTCAACAACATATCACAAGAATGAAACATATTAGAAGTATGAAATACATCAAAAGTCGTCAAAAGTCAAAATAAGTTTTACATAGAAAAGTTTCTTACCAGTTTAAAAATTAAACTGGAGAGTCATTGCAGATTTTCATTGTGGCGCACACCTACACGTACTTGGATCGACCATGACTACGCAGAATAAATTTAATAGAACATTAATTTAACGTACAATCGAAGTAAAATTCAAATCCATATTGATAAAAAGAAGTCTTACATATATATGGTCTCTCCAAAATCTCTCCGTCTCCCACTTGGATAGAGCTTCCTCTCGAACATTGCGCTTAGTGTCAAAAATATTGAGAGTTAACTCTCTATGAGAGAGAGAGAGAGCGCCGACGAATCGCTGCGCTCATACGCGGGAGAGCGCGCACATACACAGCGCTGCGCGTGTAGTGGTGAGGGTAAGCGAGTTGAGACTCTTGCTCGCGCTCGAAAATCGTCGCGCTCGCCGCGAGGCTCATACATGAGGAGGCGTACATAAACACATGTGCGTACATATATCCACGCGTCTCGCTCGCTACCCGATCGCGCTTCCCCGTTGGATCGCGATTTGCCGACGGATCGGTGTTTGTTAGTAATGCGCTCTTACAGATGATTTTTATGTTGAAAACAACGTTGAGAGTGTGGTTATGCTTTGGTGAGGTGTTTGTTGATTAGGGTAAGTGTTAGGTTAACTTCTTGGTATCTTCAATTCTGTTAAGAGTGTTAGAGTGTGTGTAGATATTTATCATCTCGGAGAAAATTCGTTTACAAGCATTGCGTTCTACATCTACAATTGATGCCTTTGTTAGATCAGTATTATGTTCAGATTCTGTAGTGTGACGTACAAGAACAGACTTTTCATCCTTGTTTCTTATGGCTCTTGCATGTTCTGCCATGCGTAGCTTCATCTTTCTTTTGCTAGTGCCAATGTATACGGCTGGACATGCAGAGCATGGAATTTTGTAGATAATATTGCTATTTTCTAGCTTGTTAATTTTGTCTTTGCCTAATTTAATCATGTTATTGAACTTATTAATAGTTCTATTTAACCATTGATAGTCTCTTTCTTATGTGTTTATTGATAAAGTTCAATGGGTAATTATTGTTAATGAGAAAATTTTTAGTTATTCGTAAATTGTCTCTGTGAAAAGAAGGATCTGACAATAAAATGCATTTGTCGACTAGATTGTACACAATGGCTGTTTTTTGTGATTCCGGGTAATGTGGAAAATAGTTTAAGTATCTTCCGGATGCAGTGTGTTTTCTGTACCAATTAGTTTAAGATGTATTATTATCTTGTCTATGTATTTTTATGTCTAAGAAGTTAATTTTCTTGTTATTTTCAAATTCTAAAGATTCACAGTAAATTTTAAAGATTCACAGTAATTATTAAATGAATTTAGAATATCACTAATTTTTTGTTGTCTACAATAAGAAAAATGTCATCGACATATCTTTTGTATAAAATTATACCATTTCTGAAACTATTAAGACAGTTTTCTTTAAGCATCACTAAAGTCATGTCGGCAAACCAAGGACTTGTGCAGAAGCCCATTGGTGCTCCTATGATTTGCTTGTAATATTTGCCGTTGAATTGTAGAAAAGTGGAATCTAAGATGATTTTTATGCTTTCTAAAAATTCTTTTTGTGAAAGAAGAACTGTATGTTTTAAATATTTCCATTTTTTTAAACTGGTTTCTAGAATTCGGTTTTTTGGTAAATTGGAGAAAAGTGAGACAACGTCAAAAGAAGTAAATCTGTGAGAATCTGGAACCATTAGGTTATCGGAAATTTCTTTTAACTCCATACTATTTTTTAAGTTAGATTTTGGTTTTGGAATATATTTGTTAAATAAATTGCAGAGTGCTTTATCCAGTGTGTAAGTAGGGCTGTTAATAGCTGAGACTATAATGCGTATAGGATAATTTTTTTTATGAATCTTTACTAGCCCGTAAGCTTTTGTTAAAGTTGTATTTTCTAAATTTAGTTTAACAATTGAAAAACTATCTTCGAATTCGAACACAACTTTATTGTGCCAATCTTTACTAAGAGCTTGTATTTTGATTTGCAATTGTCTTAGTGGGCAATTATCTACTAGTGAGTAATGTTTTGAGTCTCCGAGAGAGCTTTCTACCTTGTCAATATAAGTATTATTGTTAATTGCAACGCCATGTTTTTTGAATATTTTTTAACATAATTTTGTCCTTTAAATCTAAATGTTGTTTATTTTTAATGAATTTGTTAATTGTATGTAAAAGTTCATTGCGAACTTTGTTATTATTATGATTCTTTTCTTCTCAATTTGAATAAATTTCTATGTCTTTGAGGAGTTAAAAAGCCGTAGGCTTATTTAATTCCCCAGTGAAATTAAATTTCTTTCCAAGGCAAAGAGTGTCATGTACATAACTAGGTATTTCCGAATCCGAAATGTTAATAAGCCATTTCCCTTGCGTTCGTATTTACATTAATTTTTGTTTTATTTCGTGTTACTTTTAATTTTCTTGAATTTGCGTTTACAGTTGTCTAAAGCGTATGTATAAAATTTTAGAAACCTTTCAATAAAGTTTATTTCTGTCATATCAGTGATTTTCTTTTTTATTGATCCAACTTGTTTCTTAAGAAATTTAATGTGGATATTTCAAAATGTAAAATTCGTCTACTGATGGTATTAGAAAAATGGCTTAGTTTCCGCTTAATTCTATTGCTATGAAACGTTACATTATTGAGTCTCGAATTCACATTGTTGATATGTTTGGGAGTAAGATCCCGCGAGCTACATTTTAATAAAAACGTTAAATGTAAATTTGCTTTGACCAAATCTTCAAGAGATTTGGTCAATTTAACAATGAGTTTATTAACGGAGTTACCGAAAATTTTATTAGCGAGACTGATAATAAACGAGAGATTAAAGCGACTCGGTTCTTTCAATACGTTATATAAAGTCGTTATTGAGGTCTTATCTGTAGTATGTGTAGCTAGCTCCAATGTGGTCGTTGAAGGTGATCGGTAAATTTATTCTGCGTAGTCGTGGTCGATCCAAGTACGTGTAGGTGTGTGCCACTATGAAAATCCGCAATGACTCTCCAGTTTAATTTTTAAACTGGTAAGAAACTTTTCTATGTAAAACTTATCTTGGCTTTTGATGACTTTTGATGTATTTCATACTTGTAATATGTTGTTGAAAAAAATCTTTTATGTACAGCCTTGATAAGGGACGTTCGTTAACACGTCCGAAACGTCGGCAGAGAAAAATAAATTTGGATAGTTCGCGGAGATCATTGACGTTATCTACTCATTTTCAAACATAAAAATAATGTTCAATATCTACTTATTTCAGTTGCTACAGTCAGGGGGTCGGTAAATTAGGAGGACAGCAAATTATCAATTTGGGTTCCGGTTGTGACTCTTTTCATGTTATTCTACACGAGATTGGTCATGCCATCGGGTTTTATCACGAACAACAACGACCAGACCGAAACAACTATATAAAGATTAACTTTGATAATATAGAGAAAGGTAATCCTTTTTTATATAAATTAGAGCTGAATAAAGATATATTGGAGGAGTCGTTGGCTTCGTGGTCAGCACTTGGTTTTACAAGTGCAAATTTGAATAATTCTATTAACAATGGTGCTAATAACAATAATAATTGACTATGTCCTTAGTCATAAGCGACGACGTCGTTCGAGTACTCGGTTACAAAATTTTCAGACAAGACAGAAACTTGAGTGGTGGCGGAGTTGCCCAGAATGTGCGTGACTACTATAGGGTTAAAATATTAGAGTGTTCTGACACGACGCAAGTAAGCCCCATAAACGGAAGTTTATCATTATTACGCTACAGCAGGATGGCTCCGCACCTATTTTCAAAGCTTTCGTTTACCGACCATCAGGCTCTTATATCTCTTGGCAAGACTCGAGCATGTTAATATTACTTAAAAAACACTTTTTTGACTTAATTTAAAAAAAAAATCATTCAAAATGATCGGTTGGGAGAAAAGTTATAAAGGATTTGAAAAAGGGGAAAAACACGCACTTTTGCAAAAAACGAGATTTTTCGTTATTTTTAACCTTTAAAGGGCCGGGTTGAAACCTCCTTTGAAAGTGCCCAAATTCATGTCTTGTATCACCCATCAACTATGTACAATGTTCCTATCATGGGCCGAGCCGATATATCGGCTCTCCGGCCCTTTAAAGATTAAACGCAGATAACTGTTGACCTAAGCATCCATTCATAATTTTTTTTTTAAATTGAAGCTCTGTTTTCATATTTTAACTTTGTTAATGCAAAATTTTATCAAGCATTTCTTAAATCATGAGTACATGTCCTTAAACAAATTGTTTTTTGCCTAAATTTCTTATTTTAATTCAAAATAAAAAATATACAAGTGCGTAGAAAACAATGTCACAAAAAATTTTTTTGTGTAACTTTGCATTTTTATTTTTTGCATGGCTTAACTAAGAAGAAAAATTGGGTTAGAAAGGTATACTCGTTTTTTGAAAATTGACCATTTTCTAATGTGTCTAACTGGTAAATTTAAAAAGATTTCCTCACATATGTATTGATCTTTGTACTGAGATGTGCAATAAATTATCTATCTATCTACTTGGATGTACCGTACTCTACCGTAAAAACAAGATTTTTTTAACCATGTTATCAGGTAACCGGAATAACTGAAATATTTCTACTGAGAAACATTCAAGATTAACCCTTTCCTCCTATACTGTTGTCGACAGAAGTTTTTTAGATCCAAATCGTGGTTCTTCCTCCAACCTAAGTTTGAGGTGTACATAGTACTTTATTCCCACCTTAACTGTGGCCACTTATTTGTTTTTATTTTATTTTTTCAATAATTTTTATATTTTTTCTAACAAAAATTCGAACAGGGTGAAAATGACTATAGCAGGGGAATTACCAAGGAGGGAAATAATCGGTTGTTATTTCCCTCCTCGAGATTTTTGGGAATAATATGATACTTTATACGCGCTTTTTTGGAGAAAATAAATGGCCATTATAGTTAAGGTGAAAATAAAAAACTATTATTATCAGTCGGTTAAGCAAGCTTTTATTTAATTGTGCGATAGGGTTCAAAAATAACTTCAAACGTATGGACAGCACGGATGTGGATTCTCTCGGAGAACCTTACGATTACAAATCAATAATGCATTATGAAGCTACAGCCTTTGCCAAAAATGGTACAGAATCTACGGTACCAGTTCAGTCGGATGGAACTGCATCAGACCTTAAGAATATTATTGGCAAAGTATCAGAGTTGAGCGAAGGAGATGTAACGCAGACGAATAAACTCTACAAATGTACTGGTAAGTTTTACTTTTTCTATATCAAAATTCCTATTATTATTCAAAATTTATTAAATGAAATAAATGTATAGGCTACATCAAAAGATATACAATCTATGCCAAAAGTTAATTTGAGTCCAGACCGTTTGATTTAAAAATTTTGCTTTCGTCAAAAAGAACTATTTTAGGTTAAATACTCATCAATTGGAACTAAAATATCGGCCAATGGGTCCCGAAATCAGTATTTTTATTTTTTACCCTATTTTATTCATTTTATTTTTACGTAGATTAAAAAAAATAGTTTCTACTTCCAACAAAAATAATTTATTATATAAGAATTTTATCTTAAGTATCAAAAAAGAAAATAAACTATAGATAATAAGCTTTAATTTGCTTTCTCCAAAATTAAAAACCGCTGCCAATTCATTGACACGTAGCTTCCTCAAGATTAATTTATTGTTCCAGTATGTATACTATATACTTTAAATATTAAATATGTTTAAGCATATTTGTTTTGAATGATCGACAACTTAATTAAAAATTGCAATTTTTAAAATGCTAAATATGTTGAAAACTAAAATTGAAGGTACATTAACTTATAAAATTTTTGGTTAGATAGTTATGACGATAAGTTTTTCTACTTGCGGTCATGCTGTTGTGAAATAATAATAAAATACTCAAAATAAGAAGGAAAAACTTCATTACTCTATATGATATGTATATTATATAGATTAAAAAAAAAAAAAAAAAAAATTAAATATTAAATATTTAAAAATAATAATAATAAAAAATATTACTATTAAATATTAATATTAATTAATATTATTATTAGTATTATTATTATTATTATTATTATTATAATTATTATTATTATTATTATATATATAATAATATTATTATATTTATTTTTATTTTTTCTTGTTATTATATTATTGATATTTTAATATTAATATTTTTTTAATATATTAAATTATTGATTAAAAATATAAAAAATTTCTTGTTAGTTATATCTTGGGATAAATTATTGATTTTGCATATCTCGATTTTTTTGCAAAAAAAAAAACAATTTTTTATTTTATACATAAGTTTTTATCTTAAATTTTCGATTTTCTAAAAATTAATTTTTGATGCTTTTAAAAGATAGCTTTAAGATATTTATATAGGACAACAAGCATTTAAAAGGGCATAAAAATACTTATATTTTCCAGAAAAGTTTTTTGATTTATCTATTACCATTTATTTGTTTTGAACATAAATGTGTTTTTTTGGAGAAGGTTTATAACTCCTAAATAAATGATCAACTGTTTTTAAAAAAATCATGATAATGTAGAATATTAATATCTATAATTTGTATAAATTTTGATATATTATATTCACTAGCTTTTGAAAAAAAAATTTGAAAGTGAAAAAATGCTTTTTATATATTCAACGATAAAACAAAAACTAATAGGTAAATCTCCCAATTTTTTTTAGTCTTAAAACTGTGTTAAAATATGAAAAAATAAGCTATTTGCTCCTGATGCATTTCATGAGCTGGATAACAAACTTAGCTGAGACATATAAAAAATCTACCTTCTCTCAAAATTTTAATTCAATTTAAGCCTTTTTATTCAAGTAATCGTTGGACTAACCAACCAACATGATAAATCCAAATTTATATAAATTATAGATATTAATATTCTACATTATCATGATTTTTTTCCAAAGCATTTGATTATTTATTTTTGGAGTTATGAACCTTCTTTAAAAAACACATTTATGTTAAAAACAAATAAATGGTAATAGATAACTCAACATTTTTTTTTAGAAAATATAGATATTCTTATGCTTCTTTAACTGCTTTTTATCCGATTTGAATATATCATTTAAAAAAATCAAACATTAATTGTTGAAAAATGAAAATTCAAGATAAAATAAAAACACACACACACGCACGCACACACTCACGCGCGCGCACGCACGCACGCACGCACGCACATCCGCTTTAAATTGAAGCAACGAAATTACTTTGTAAAATTATAAATTTTATAGCAGGTACCGATTTAGATGATATTTATTTGCTCCGATCCAAATTACAACTTTACAAAAGCACAATTCTTGAACCAAAGAGTCTCGACTCTTGTTGTTAGTAACTTATTAGAGAACAATAAAAATAGTTATAACTACATCTTTTTAAAAATTATTGCATGTGAGAGCAAAAGAGTTTAATTTGTTCAGTATAATATTTTCCGTGGATTCACAGAGATAGAATTTTGATTTTATCAAATTTTATTGCCAAAATTGACAGAAAAAGTTTACGTGTCTTAAACTGCACCCTTAGGTTCTGCAAAATACTATATTGATCAAATTAAAATTTTTGCTATGAAATACAATATTTTTGTAGGAGTTACAATTTTTGTGATTACATTAGTGTCAAATTTAATAATTTATTTTATTTTACTGAAACAAAGTCCCTGTATATAAAGAACACGAGTATAAATAGTGGGACCGCTCACTCTGCTAGTAGGCGCCTCTCGGTGTCGAAAGCAGAGGCGCGGATCCTAGGCCTCCGAAGGTCCGCGCGGAGCTCACTCTGTTAGTAAAAGCTGGGATGGTGTCAAATAACAGAGGTACCATGAGCCTCACGTAGGTGAAGCCCCTTGTACAGAGCGGCTTGCAAAAGTACCTCATAGTTCTCTCCACAGTTATTACAGTAAAAGCCGCATAAGTTCTTAAATGAGCTTGGGTAGGCTATAATATAAAAAAAAACTAAATTTTGCTAGTCGAAAATTAACGTTGATTCTCTTTGAAAAATTTAGTTTGACTCTTCGTTGTTTGCAACTTTTTAAATAATAAAGTGTTTGACTTGTGTAATGTCTTAGATAAAAGCTTATTTCTTGTATATCAAATTGGCTTGTCAAACGGATCTCTACTAAATATCTTGATCAAGTTTTAAAGATTTAAATGAAACCAGACCGTTTTTGGGTCTGTTATACTTGAATGGGCCATATTTGAGATTTCAGAGTTTATTTTAGTAAAACCTCGAGATACGTGTCACATATTTTATTAATTGATCTTACTCATTCTCTTATTAACAGATGTCAGAGTAGAAGATACAAAATTTTGTAACAGAACCGTGAATCCGATTAAGAATTTAGAGATAATCAATTCTATTAAGATCAGCAATCAGAAAAGATGCTATTTGAAAATCTTAAAAAATCCCAAGTACAAAGTCATTGTTGTGCTCACGCGTATCAATTTCGAGTGCAAAAACCCGAACGACCGATTTAACGTATTCAGCCTTCCTGTTAACCAACCTAAGGTACTTCTTGGATGGTCGGATTGCATTTATGGAATTTCAGAAACGTTATATAGCTCGAAAGATGACCTCGAAATCGTAATACATGCAGAAAATAGGTCAGTTAATAATAAAGCTATATCTGTCTTCTTTCTCTTACATTGTTTTTCTAAATCCTTTGTGCATAATCAAATGTATTTTTTAGATTGTTATTCATTAAATTTAATGAAATAATGAACCGTAATAAATTTTATGAAAAATCATGTTTCTTATTCAAGAACACTGATTCAATGTTCTCTGGTTTTACATAAACCACAGTTTTCATATACCGTTATGTAAAAGACCAAAAATGAGAAATCCCTGAATAAGTATATTTTAAAATTTAGAAGGTAATTAATATTGGAGTATTAAAGATAGTCTTTTCTATTTCATTTAAATGAACAAAGGTTAGAGTATAACTACTTTCAAAATTTTATTTTGATTGTAACAAAATATTTAAAGTCTATATATTACTGTAAAATAGTGAGATTTTCCGATTTTCTTATACATATTACAGGTCAATAGCTTTTATCCGCTAAAAATAAATTTTATAAGTATTTAAGAAATTAATCAAATAGATAATAACATTTAAGATTTATGAATATATTTAACAAGTATGGCGGTTATGTAATTTTTTGTAGAAAACCGCGTAATGAATGAACTTAATGTAGAATTATTATATATACAATCTAATTTAAATATCCAAAATTTTTGCTTCCCTGCTGGGGTGAGCTCACTATATGGACATATGGTTAAATCATTTATAAATATGCTTTCAGGAAACCTAAGTCGAATTTACGTTTAACAATCCTCCTGGAAGAGTATTTGGAATAAAAATACAACGGATTTTAAACTTCGAAATTTCGTCCAAACTAACAAACATGTAAGTTGAAATTCTGGTTTTAAAAAATCGTAACAAATTCAAAAGTTCTTAAAACTTTTGAAACTAAGAAATAGAATCCAACATAATATCCGCAGTAACTCTAAGGTTGAAAAATGGGTTTAAATAAAAATATTTTGTCCTAATGAGATTTTTCTATTCTGGCACAGTTTATGAAATTTTTAACATACTATAAAATTACTTGTATTTTTTGGCTTGATACAACTTGAAAAACATTTTTTAAACTAAGAAAAGTATGATCCTAAATTTATTATTATTTTTATTTTACTTTGGAAAATGTTTTTCTTTGCATAAAAAAATGTTTTATAACTTTCGCCAACTAAAAAAAAAGACATAGGGATGTAATTTTATCTTAATTTTTAAAAGTTGTAATATCTACAAAGCTTCAAAATGCTATTAAGAAACTAATATATTATTTATATTATGTATTTATAATTACGATTTAAGAATTTATCGAACTAAAAACAACTAAAGACATCTATTTTATCTAAAAAAGAAAGGCTTTAAGATGTGATGTCCAAAAGCCAAATAGGAAACTGAATAAAAAAATTCAAAAATAGTATAGAAAGCTAATAAAACTCTTATAAATATAAAAATTTCGGATCAGTACCATATCTTAACTGTTTGAGTATTCAATTTGTGATGTAAATAATCAATATTTGTTCATCTATAAATAAAATAATAATTATTTATTTTGCTATTGTTTCAAATAATAATGTTTTATTTTATTAATTTATTTTGTTACAGATTAAGTTTGGAAATAATCGATGATGACATAAACTTAAGGTAGCTGTGCCATGCTACCCATCAAGGGACCCTATCGGATACTTAATGATTTTGTTTGAAAAAATTATTCAATCACTTTAGCTAACAAAGAAAAGTCCCTACTTCCAGAACAACAATTTTAATCAAATAGTTTTTCCAATGACAGTCTTTTCAGGCGAAACTTGTAGTTTCATGTTATAAATTAAGTTATGTTGAAAATTACATCGATAACAAATGATTCTTTTGATTTCTTATAATCTATAAATAGGTGATTAATTAATCATATTTAATTAATCTGAAATATATTTATGTAATTGAAGGTACAAATATTAATTTTCCTGTTAGAGCATAAGTTGAATTATTTATTTACAACAATACTTTTCTTTTCTGATTGTTCGATGACCCCCTTATAAGCTTATTGCAATAGAATTCTTAAAACTCGTCTTTTCAGTCATATTCTTTTCTTTACAACTTTTTAGGCACGACCTATAAGGGAGTGATTTATGTTTTCATCAAGGCAAAAAATGAAATACCTAAAAATCATTTCTCGCGAATTGCAAATCTATCAACGATATCGTTGAACCTCCGTCAATAACTGAGATTATATTTTATGTTGAAAGGTGCAACGGTAGTTTACTCTGCAAAATATTTAAAGTTTTATAGCAATTCATAGCAAAAGTCAGTCCCAAGTTAAAAATCGCCTTATAAATACAATTGTAAATACAGCTAATAATCGCTGAAAAAATCGTTATTAATACAGCTAAAAACTTTAACTTATATTAGCTGGAAGTACTTATCACAATCCAGCTGTAAATTTCTAAAAATATATTTATAAAATACATACTACTGATTTTTTTTTATAACTCAATAAAATGTTGGAAATTTAACTAAAGATGTAGTAAAAATTATTTATCTGAAAATATAGATTGTAACGAGGTGGGAGTTTATTACCCTGCAGGCAGTGCACGCGTCACTCACTCACACACACACACACACAACGCGACGATAGATGTTTTAGCTGCGACCCTCCACCGCTGTGAAGGGGCGCTGCGCAAAAGTCACTGTTTAAATTCTTGACGCATTCTAGCTATTATTATAAAATAGAAGATTAGTTCATTAAATATGTTGTGAATATAATAATAATGCCAAAAATCTGGAAATAAAACTTGGAATAAATATAATTAATTTTTGGGTATTTAATGAGCACTCTAGTTAGCGATTACCATAAGGAAATATGTAGACTTCTCAAATTAGGTAAAATATTGATAATCACAGAAAATAGTACATTATGCACCTTGGGACTGCGTATAGTTATCACCCGAGCCGAAGGCTATCGGGTGACAAACATGCAGTCTAAGGCTTTCTTGACTTATCCCATGGTGCATATACCATTTTTCTCCACGAGGAGCGTAAAATGTGTACTGTAGAATTAGCCCGCAGGGCGTACAGTACGCACTTTACGCGCCGTGTGAAGAAAACAACTTAAAATGCAGACATAATCCATGTATTATAGGAACCGACAACCTTTTAAGTTTCAAACTTAAAAACCACAATTCTTCATGCAAATAGATACATATTTTTCATGAAACATAAACATGAAATATTTAGGAAAAGATACCACGATAGCAAAATACAGTTTTGTTGATTATTAACACACGTAGGAGTTGGAGAAAGCTACTGAAAAAAAACATATTAACTCTCAGTTTGACATACTAATCTTTTAAAAAAATCAAAAAGAAAAAAATGCTTTCAAGATTTTAATTAAAATTTTTCATTTACTTTTAATTTTGTTAATAATTATTTTTATTATAATTAAAAATATTACATTTATTATAAGTTTTAAATTTAAAATATTTTCGCGGCTCCAAATTAGTCACTTTTTTAAACAATTTGTTCGTTATTTAGAGTATAATTAAGTTACATGGTCTCTCACTCTTCTTCCTCCGGGGGTCACTATGCAATAAGAGAACTTATAAAAAAAATAACAATTCCAAAAAGGGTTATTAAATTTTTAGTTATGTTCTTATAAAAAAATAAAATATGGTTCCATAACAAAAATTTTCCTAGTGACTTGCTTCAATTAATTGTACAACATTAAAATACTATCATATAGTAGAATTGCTCTTTAAAATAAAGTAGTAGTAGTACGACTACTCTCTGCTAGTAGTCTCTCTGTTATGTACGTTATGTACATTCTTTCAATGGTCTGAAAATACTCGCGTTATCAAGTAAAAAATAGTTATCAATTAATAAGTTTAAGAAACTACGTCTACACCGGCCTCTAATACATACACGGAGAAAAAGGTTTAGTAAAAATTACAATGTTTTCTACTAACGGTGGGACAGAGTCGCCAGTAAGACAAAAATTACTATGTTCTGTACCAAAT
>JAPYZB010011892.1:0-11685 GCA_030522745.1 Eupelmus kiefferi | reverse complement strand
GTTTTGAGAATTCGAGGAGGGCGTTCGACTAGCATTGGTTACTTCTTTCTGGTATAGAATAGATTTGAACCTAGTGTTTGTCGTCGACAGAATTGACGGTTTTTGAATTATGTAGGATTTTCTGGTTGAAGAGTGGATAAAAGAGTGAAAATAGAGCGATGCTTTCGCAGATCGTAATAATTGACGTTATTTTAGATTTAGACATTAATTGGAAGATTCTTAAAATATATCGACGTAAATATTACCGGAATTTGACTTTTATCCACTCTAGAATTTGACTTTTATCCACTCTAACGGAATCTTATGATTTCGATTAATACCAAAAGAACTCGGTAAAGGTAGCCTTGATGCTGCTTTTACTCTTAAAAATATCCAATGTCTCTCTGTAAGAATTGAATTTCACTTTGAAATGTTTACAGATGTATTATTCTTGCTGTTAGCGCAAAATTCACGTATGTTTGGGTACAGTGCGTTAAAAGTATGCGAGCCGAGATTGTAGTTAGTTTAGTCTTTTGTTGTGTTTATGCTGAGTGGAGATTCTTAGTATTCGTGACAAAATCTATTGTTGTAGGACGGTATATACATTCGAAAGTGTAGAACTATGTGGATTAACGAAGCGTTTTGTTTGCCCCCTTAACGATACTTCGATGTATATATTAGAACGACTTTTAATCGATAGAACAACTTTTTTCTGAAATGACATATCTGTATGAAAAGAAAAAGAAATTTTTCCATATATATGTAAGTTTAAGGGTTCGGATGGAATTGAGATTTGAATGATTGTTACAAAAGTTTTTTGTAGATTTTCACGAATACAAATTGCATTTGTTAATGTTAAGATAAAGAGGTTAACGATTCAAATTTTAAATGGTATATGTGATATTCTTTTAAAAATATAAGTTTTTTTGTTGTATTGTACGCAAATGTGCGCGAAGGTGAAATTATAACTCTGTTTTTACACATTAGGTATATGACAAAAATATAATGTTTGTGATATTTAAATGCATGACAATTGAATTGTAACCATTGTATCACAATTTATTAGATGCGAAATGAGAACAAAAAAAAAAATATTTAAAACAAACAAAAAAAGTGATATGTTTAGAGTAGATGTAGAGATTTTGCGAAAAGTTTTATTTGAATCTTGCGTGAAAGCATTAGAAAATTATTAAGCATATTTAATAGTTTATAGAACAAGTCGACTAATATTTGTGTAAAATCTTGAACAACTTTTGTGACAACTATTCACTGTTCAACCATGTAAGAAACATTTCTTCTGCGAAATGGATTAAAGAAATGATTTTTAATGATCGAAAGAGAAAAAGGAGAGATCAAAGACAGTGTCAAATGAGCTTTTCCATGGTCATTATTATCAATTCTACGAATGGTCGCAAAAGCTTATTGTAAGCGAAGAAAAATGAACGATATGCTCGGTGTACGCTATTATTTTCTATTGTTTTAGATTATAATTTTTTTTCATCATCGTTGCAATTGCTGTAGTATTATAAAAAAAGAAATACTTCGATTGTCCGATTAAAGAAGTATTTCCACGTGTATATATATATATGATTAATCGATGTATGTACAAGTATAATGCGGCCCAATTAAGAATTTTCGACTGGTGATGTGCGATATCAGTAGAAAGGGCTTTTTATTTGAATCAAACTTGGTGCGAACTACGATTCCTTAAAGATAATAAACTATTATTAAATTATTCATTATGTGTTTTATTTCTTATAGTAACCAATACAAAAAAAATTATTTACTATTTAATAATTAAAATTGACATATTGAAGCATTGATTCAGTTGTCTATTTCTCAGAAAGCTTTTGAAAAATACAATGTTAAAAACTTGATAGAAAAAAGTATACATAAATGCAAGATTGAAGTAGAGTAGTGCTGTTCTGGAATGCGTCGATTATATCCGGATTCATCCGCTTCACTAACAAGTACATGAACTGGTCATTATGGGTTTTGATTGAAATACTGCCAATAAAGTCAATTTTTTTTGAGTTTTGAATAATATGCTTTTAATAAATACGAGCATAAAAAGTATTAAGTAAAATGTACAAGGATATCAATTTAACAACAAGTTTATACAAAAATTTCATTTCATAAGATTTATTTTTTTAAAGATTAAATTAAAGAAATTAAGAAACTAAGAATTTTACAACATGTTAATTGTTAAAATATTGTAGGTTTATGTATTTTATATTGAAATCTGCATATTCTACAGTACTATTCAAGTCCACTAATAATTTGAGAGATACCATTTTGAGCGTTTTTTAACGCTGGATTAATATTCGCAAAATAAAATGCAAAAAAAATCGAGGAAAAAGTTTTTTTTTACTCACATGAGTGCTAAGAAACGTGATGACTCAGATTAGCACTAGAAAAAATGATAGCTTAACCGAGCACTTAATGTTCTTATAATTCGAGCGCTTCAATTATAGATAATTTTATAATAATTCATTTAGGAGGTTTGCATTCGTCTATTAAACTTTTATTAGTTCAACTAAGTTTTCAATTCAATGAGTAAAAGTTTTTTCATACTACTACTTTTTTCTGAATATATCTAGATTTATTTAAAAATAAATAAATTTAAAAAAATAAGAATTAGATTGTAATCTCTACATTCAAACTCTCATTTGAACGTTAATAAATAAAAAACTACTGGAATTGCAACATTTTTTATCAACTTTTTAACACTCGGTTGAGTTGTCACTTTTTTTTAGTACTGATCTAAATTGTTACATATTTCTTACTTCTCAATCGACAATATATGTTCTAGAAATACTAATAAAAATTTTTTAAACGTTGACTTAAATGGAAATAAACGTTTTATCGAAAGAAGGTAACAAGGCAATTCAAGATTCAGCTCGCATGATACAACTTGACTCTGTTGTAGTTCTCTAAATCCATTATAGGTGGCGGTAGCAGTCAGCGCAAGTATTTGATTTCAAAATTTTATTTTACAAAGTCGCACTCACGGCAATGGACTTCTTGATTTTTAACCCTTTCAAAACTGAATTATTTTTCGCTATAATAATTTTTTTTCCAAAATAACATGTTTGATGATATTTAAAAGTGATGTAGAATGAAATGTCTATGTACATTGTAATGTACATACATTGGGTCTGAAAGGGTTAAACTATTAACTTATTTAGTTATTATTCAGTACTCAAATATTTTTGTGACATTATGTAAAATATACTGAACAAATAATTAATATTTTAATTTATTTTTTATTAAATAAATTTTTAAATAGAAAAACATAAATATTAATTATATTCAAATTCTAAAGTGCATTAATTATACGGTGCTTAGGTAATGTTAATTCAGCATAATAAAAAGTACAAATGTTTATATTCTTATAAACTTTATTAAACATATTCTCATCCGCCAATCCTGCGGAAGCGCTCATCCTTTCCTTGGCATCATACAGCTTCTCGATGTAATTAAACAAAATAAACAACAATACGAGAGAAACGTATCCAATTACAAATTTACTATAACATCAACATAAAAATTCGCCGGGAGACACACAAAAGCCTTTGACCCAGAACACCTCCACACTTCCTCATTCTTTCCTCATGCCCACCCATCCACCTAAACCCAATAATCCAAACGACAAAATCAAAATCAAAGTCAAGGTCCCTCGCATCCACAGATCCACATCGATCAATCTTGGCTCTCGCGAATCGTGACTGTTTGCACGGAGCAGCGCGCGAATGATAGAAAGTCCGTGGGAATAGTCGCTGGAGGTGGCAGAGAGACAGATAGGCGAAGTGGGAAGGGCGAGCCAGCAGCGAGGAGAAAGAGCAGCGCTCTGTGGAAGTGTATACAACTCGTTTGCTCTCGGGCCTTGCGTCGTGTCAAGATCAAGGCGCGAGCTATCTGTGGGATGTGTATGTGTGTGTATTGCCGAGCGGCTGTGTGCTGAGAGCTGTGTTGTGGGTTGCGGCTTTTTGTAGAGGCGCCAGAGCGATGGTTTTGAGGAAGATGGGTTTTTGGGTTCTTAATTTTTGGTGGATGAATTATTTTTGGGTTTGGGAATTGGTCGTTTTATTTAAGTTTGTTTTATAATGGTGGTAAAGAGCGAGGATAGAGTTATTAATTTGAAAGTTTATTAGGGATTTGGTAGGTTTGTTCGTTTGAAAAATTTAATACATTGGGTTGTAGATTCATCGATTGATAGTAGATTTTCTGTTACTTCGTCATTTCTTCTAATTTTTTTTTTGTTTTTTTTTTGATACTGAAAACAAAGAAAAAAACATAAAAACCAATTTAAAAGTATCACTTAAAACAATGCTCGGAAAAATAACTTCTAAAAATCCTATAGTAAAACCCCAATAAAAACCATCAACAATTCCTCTTCCATCCATCCCTACCAATCCGCAATCCAAACCAAATCCCAAAAGAAAAACCAACACCCTTCTCACCCCACCATGTCTCCCCCTCTCCCAAAACCCAATAAAACGGAAAAAGCGCGCGCAAGGTGCGAGCTTCGGAATGTCCCGCGGCGCACAAATCATCATGGCGCGAGCGCGCGCGAGAGTCGCCGTAAAAACAGGTATAGGACCTGAAATTTCGAACGAAAGGAAAATACCCGTAATGCAAGTACGTATACATGTATAATGCGCTTGTTTAAGGGGGGGAGGGGGGAGCCAGTTCAAAGTAGCGCTCATCGCGCGCGCACCCATTTCCGCGGCCTACTAACCGCCCGCCGCGAGCTCGTCCATTTCGTCTTGGGTACTTATATATATATGTATATACATGTACGTGTGTATGTTGCTCTCGTGCGAGATGCAAAGCCAAGATGAGACTGCCTGCGCGCCTTTCCCCGCCGCGATGTATAAACATCTTACATAAAGCATCATCCTTTTGCCGTGGGCTGATGAGAGGGGAAAATGTAGTTTGTGTGTGTGGATCATGGACTGGATGAGCTTTTGCTGGGGAATTTAATGGATTATTGAGAGGGCTGTGTTTGAGACATTGTATTTTGGCAATGTTAGCGATTGAATGTGGTAGCGCGATTATTTTTGGAATTTTATGTTTATGGAAAGTTTGATTAATTGGTGGCTTATTTTTGGATGCTCATAAACTGAGGTGTTAAAATTTTTAATTGTAGAAATCGATAAAGTTAAAAATAAAAATCGGTATATTAACGTTTAACGATATGTTCGGAAAAATTTTTAATACAAATTTCTATATTATCTTATAAGCGGTGGAAAAATCCAAAAAATTTCTAAATTTTTTAAGAAGTTTTTATAAATTTATTATAATTTTTATTGTAGGTCAAAAGAATTTACTAAAAGTCTAATAAAATTCCCTAAAATATATATTAGGATCATCATTTTCTGAGCATTCAACCTGTGGTACCGCTTCAAAAAAAAGTTTAGCAATTTTTCAAAAAACATTTCTTTTCCTGTACCAATCAAATAAACCATTCCCAACAAAATCAGCAATCATCGCCAACAATTCACCTTCACAAAACCAAACTCCCTCACCCCTCCTTCAAAAAACCATCCATACTCCAAAATCTCAATCCAACATTCAGCAAACCACCTCAACCAGCTCCAACAGCGCGCGCTTTCTCCCAGCTAAACAAAACTCACCACGAATCTACCTCTCCCCTCACTCCCACAGCCATCCAGCCGATAACGCCAAAACCCAACGACCACTATATATATACAACCTATCCACCTCCTACCCGCGTGTCCGATTGTATTATAACCCCACCTCTCCAACCCACCTACATACCGATTTTTCGGCTCTCCTATATATCTATACCCACTCTCAACACGCACGATCACATACCCACACACACACATAGCTATATCTAATGGGGGCCCGATGGAGCCCGCAGCAGCAGCAGCTCTCCGCGCGCGGCTGCAAGCAAGAGAGAAAGACAATGGGGGCTTCTCGCGCGCTGTGTGCCTTCTTTTTTTTGCGCCCGCGAGGGGATCGCTTTTCTAGGTTATAGGTGTATATACGAGCGGCTTCCGCGATATTAAGAGAGAGATGGGATATTGGCTGACCCTTGCTGAGAGGTGGTGGGTATATGGATGCAGGAAGTGGGGGGTATATGGTGGTTTTTGGGTTTGGTGATGATGTAGTTGCTGCATGAGTGTGTTTTATCTGATGGTTGGTCATTAGAATTGGCGTGTAATGAGGGTAAGATTTTGGATGCTTGTTAACGATTTTAACGTCTTGGAAGCTGGGTTGATGTGGTACCACGTGACTTACGTGCGGATTGCTTCCAGTGGAAATTAACGTGGAGTTTTTAATTTTTTTATGAAACTTTATTAACGATCTTCATATGGAGCCGTATAAGTGACTGAATGAAACGCGCAACGAGGCCGGTATATATTTCACCGATCGCATAGTCTTACCGATCGGTACCGCCACTTTTTACCAGAGCACACCGCGTCTACTTCATTAACTCGATTATCCTAAACCAACATTTTCTCCAAACGTTCAAACACTCTAAAATTACACTTTATTTGCACGCCGCGGTAATTCGAAAAACTGCCTCTCAAAGAAAAACTACCAACAGCTGTTGCTACATTACCGCAATCTCTCAAATAACTTTTTTACTCTAATTTTAATCGTCTCTGCTCGCCTCTACACCAGCCCGACCACCTTAACCGCTCTCGAAAATTACCTCTAACGCGCTTTTAACGCTTTTAATTTGGTGTGTACCCTCGATTTCGCGAGAGCGCGCGGTGTGAAACCGCCTCTGAGAGATGCGCCACGATATACATATGCACGCGGCTTTTATGCGCCCGAGAGCGATGAGAACTTTACCACGGAGAAAGAAGCAAGCGCCGGCATAGTAAATGTTCTACGCGGAGCCGGCCGTGAAATTCCAAATAAGTAGGTAATGTGTGAACCTCGTTTCGTCTACGTGTGTGTGTGTGGATGTGTGGTGAGTTTTCTTGGGTAATAACAAATAGTTGATAGTAAGGTGATTGTTGTTTGAGTTGCGGATTCTGCAGTTTGGAATTAGCGGAGGTTGGATGGTTGAGGATTGAGTGGAAATTGGATGGTTAGTTGTTGTGGGTTAGTGTGTTTTCATTAAAAAGTAAGTTTTTGGATTTTGGGTTTTATTTGATAAAGAGCTTTTGAGGTTGAAATTTATGCGCGACTTTTCTGATGGTAATAAATTATCTAAAATTTAAATCATCTAATTTAAAATGCACGGGGCGACTGGAAGAAAGGCGCGAGATTTTGGAATTCGCAAGTTAACTTTCCATTCCGTATAAGGAATTTTAAGAATCGTAACGATTTTTAAAGCGTACGTGCTTAACAAACTGCGCTAAGGAATCACTTGGTTCCAGTAGTTTTACGTTAACCATCTGTTGGACTCGAAAGGAAAGCGATGAACATTCATTTAATATGAGCAGAATGTAATTCGAATTTTTTGGATTTAAAAGTTGTATCTGATCTTATACAAAATTAATGTTGTATTTTCTAATAAATCACGAATATTACGAGTAATTAAAAGAAAAGCAATATTTTTGATACACCGACATAATTAATAATTAATTAAAGCTATGGTAAAAAAACTGTATTTCATGATCTACTTTTATTAAGTTTATTATATAACATTAAAATACTTGTATACTGAAAGCTCGTGCATCAGATAAATTTTTCTTCAGTCTATAGTTACATGTTGTGCTAATAAATTTTAAAAGCCGATTATAGATCTTAAAAGAAAAATCGGTAAAAATTTCGATTTTTATCAAGTAAATGTAGATTGTACATCTGGTTATGCAAAGTTAATATAATTTAATATTTCATGCAATTTAAAAATAATGTATTATTTTCGATTTATATTTATTTTATTCATAGCCCGAGTGCGTATCTTTTGAGCGCATTCCACAATCGTTATTATTCATGAACTTCTTGAGGAGAAATATAGCGCGTTAAGTGTCTCGCAAGTACCCATCCTCCGATCCAGGATATCCATTGTCAGTGTCATAACCCAGAAACAGAGTCGACTCCAGCATCAATTTTTCAATCCTAATATACCATCGATCCATCCTAACAACATCAACAAAAAAACCATAACATCCAAATCCTTAAAAAAAAAAATCCCCGCTACCACACATCCAACCCAAAAAAATCCATCTCAACCTCACCGCCGGTAGCCCCAACCAAAAAATTTCGTCTACCTCCGCCAACACATACCCACACAGACAGACACACATCCCATAAGCCAGCGGCGCAACCAGATCCAGCGCTCGCGTCTCGTATAATACCTACATCCTACCCGACGAGTATATACAGCCGCTCGCGCTTCTCGGGGCCTACACATCCTGAAGCGCTGCCCGGGCAAAGTGTGCCGCGCGCCTCGCGCTAAGTGGAACAGCTCCGCCGCGCGCCGCTGTGCCTGGCACCGACGAGAGAAGTGTACCAAGCCTGTATATACCCGCCAAGAGAGTCCGCCTCCCCCCCACCCTCCCTCCATTTCTCTGGGCCGGTGAAAGACTTTCTTCGCGGTTCGAGCGCTCGAAAGCCGAGCTCTACGAGGAGCCGATTTTTGTCGAGCTCAAAGAGGGGTAAGAGATCTGTGTTTCTGTGTGGGATGTGGCTATGGTGCGAGGAGGTTGGGATTGTGAGGGTTATGATTGGGTTAAGGGGTTATTTGGGTTGGATTTTGGTGGGGGTTGAGGTGGAGTGGTCATTGTGGGTCTGGGTTTCTTGGTTAGAAATATACCGATTTTCTATCACGGTTAGAGAATCGTTAGTTTGAAACAGTTTTTAATGAATAATGGGTTTCTTGAGATTTTTGATAATTACGTATGGTAATTTTTTTTTGGAAAAGTGCTGAAGTAATCTTCGATCTAGCTGTAATCGCGAAAGCATGAAACTTCACGATTTCAATTCGGCGGAGATTGAATGCTGATATATGGCTTTGTGGAAAAGGGCCGAGCATCGCGTATAGAAGCCGAGCATAAAATTTAAAGCGCGCGCTTGGTACAGCGAGAAAGAAGGTTAATCGCATTTTTAGATGATTTTCATCCAAATTTATTGCACTTTCTCCAGCATATTTTTTTTTTTAATACCGGGAATTTTTAAGCACCTCGGAGCCCGGCCAGCTCTTTATCGCGCGCCGCGAACCGTCAAGCTTTTAGCCTCCGACTTTCTGCAAGATAATCGAAATGAATTTTCTAAATCCCATGAAATTCAAATACGGCGCATTAATCACCGAAAATCATTCCCTCATAAAAATCGCGGCACCATCCCAGCATAAATTAATCACTACTTGTCCCGCTCAACGATCCTTGGTACCTACTTAACAAACCATCAAGTTTCCCTAAATCTCCTCTACATCTAAAACCCTGATTCCCTTACTCAAAAAAATCTCTCCCTCTGCACCTGTCGCACCCAGCAAAAAATCTCTACATCAAAAGCAAACACGCTCATACGCAGCCTCCGCGCCAAAGAAACCCATAGATGCATCCTCTCCACTACTCAAACCACTTCCGAGAAGAAGAAGAATTCTGGTATTGCGCAATCAACTGCGACTGGGAGGCGCGCGCGTATGCATATACATGTACATACTCACTGGCATGGGGCTCATCTGGGGAGCCGAGTCTGGAAACGGGTATATCAAGCGGATCCTCTTCTCTCTCTCTCTCATTCTCCATCTTCGGACCGCCCAAAAATGTGGGTCACTGGCCGGCGGCGCTGCTCTCCGGGCCGGCTCCTTCCTTTGATCGCCGCCGGGAAGGCGAAGGAGGCAGGAACGAGCTTAACCCCGTTATACATACATACGCGCATTGTAGTCATGCGGCATTATGTATACCTGCCTATTCTTTGGAATATATACATACATATACATCTCTCTCTCTCTCTCTTTCGATGGGTGCGCGCGGTTAACGTAGTCTCTCTCGCTCTCCGAGGGGGGAACACATAGGTATAATATATACCTGCGCGAGTGTGTCTCTTTCCCGATCAGGTGGCCCAGATTCCACGGCTCTCTCGCGCTCGCACGCGGCAGATGCGCGCTTGTCAATCGCGGTATATACGGCCAAGTCGGCTGTGTAGTCAAGTATGTGTATATATGTATATGGACGAGAGAGGAGCGATCGCGATTTATGAGAACTGCCGGACACGGGAGCCGTGCGTGTGGATGTGTATGTGAGCCTACCAGCAGGAAATTTGGGGTAAGCTTGGATTGAGCGGACACGCGGGTGACCCCGAAAAACGAGACCCCGAGGCTCTCGTTGGGATGAGCTGGGATTTGGTCGGATGCGCGGAGAGTATACCGATTTTTTATCAGAGCTTTTTAATGTAGACAAGAACGAAGGTGCTAGTATTTTTTCTCTCTATTAGAAGTTCCGACGAAAATTGATAAATCCGGAAAGTTATGCATAATTAACTACGTTATCACGCCTCTCAAACAAACCGGATATAACCCATGCCTCTACTTCACGCGCATAAGGGTCGACTCGAAGATAAAAAAAGAAACAGCATCGTTTAAGGCCGATGTATAAGTCGTTCGTGGTTTAATTTCGGCTCTGCCCTACTAAGAGCCGCTTTTTTTTAGGTTTATTGCGCGCGTGCCTCACAGCTGTTTTGGCGCTCGCATATATACGCGAAAGTCGCCCGACCGGCGCGCGCGCGTGCGACTTATAAGGTAGAAACGGAAGTAGGCATATAGCCGCCGATCTCGAGAAGATCCACGTTCTTTGATCCCAAAGCGATGATTTTGCGTACGTTTTTTTATATATTTTTAGATTGGCAGAAGGTTACGGATTTTCGAATGTTTCGAACGATTTATATTTTCGTCTGTAATTAAATGCTAGAGCGAGGAACTTTCTCTAGGCGCAGCCAGATACGCTTGCGTACGCGCTTAAGCGAGAGAGAGTACGTGTGCGTCTGTGGATATTGTATGTTAGTCGATGCCTGAGGTTTGCTTCTTTTTTTAAAGTTAATGTATCATTGAGAAAAGTTCGAAGAGAGAAGAGATGAAGATTTTTTAAAATTTTGTTAGAATGAAATAGTAAAATTATGTTGAAGATCTTAATCCAGTAAAAGTTTTATAAATTTCCATATATTTGGGTAGTTCTGTACAGTTATAGATTTTAATAAATTTATTATAATGACTAAAGTAAAATAATGATGAGGAATAAAACTGGCCATTCAAATTTTTTTTCATTCACAACGTTTTATTAAAAGTAACAATCATTTATAATTCCACACCATTATTTTAATAACGAGAGAGAAATAAAAAGATATATTTACATTATATTACAAAAGAATAATAAATACCATGCTACATTACTTTTTTTCACTGCCATAACATTTTCACCAAAAGAGATCAAGAGAGAAAGAGCGAGAGACAATTGTCTCTGAAGGAGAGGAAGAAATAGAGACAAGAAGGATAGGAATAAAAAAAGTTTAGTAATACACAGATGTGCGGTAACAATCAAATTTTTAATCAAACATCAATATTTATAAATAATTATTTGCTTTTTTCTTGGCTTTATACAAACTAATTAAATTCAAAGTCGCCGACAACGCACACCGGACGAGAGTGACGGACAAAAAAAATTCATTGACAGATAATAAACTTAAAAAGCGTGCGAAAGAATCGTATGCGCGAAATCCTTCCTGAAGTTTTCGCTACGAAATATATATAATATTCATAATAAAGAACTCTTCGCTTCT
>JAPYZB010011874.1:0-11030 GCA_030522745.1 Eupelmus kiefferi | reverse complement strand
TTTTTGCCACGTTCGACTTTTCACCCTCGCTTCGCTCGGGCGAAAAACGTCTCACGGGGCAAATAATCACCTTCCACACCCGTATCGAAATGTACTATTAGAAATACACGGTGTGAAACATACAATTACACAATATTTGTGTATTTAATTTTTCTCGGTTATGCTTTTACACAAAATTTGTGTATTTAATTTTTCTCGATCACGTATAGACACAAATTTTGTGTAAATACGTGATCCTATTTTCAACTGTGCATCAAGGGAGCAAAGTCGCATATTATTCTCAAGGAAATAATTGACGTTACTTTGGAGGTGCTTATAGTACTTTATTCCCATTTTAAGTGTGGCCACTTATTTATTTTTATTTTATTTTTTCAATAATTTTTCTATTTTTTCTAATAATTATGACCGAGGACGGACATAATGATCCAGAATTGAACGCAAACTGACCTCTGCTCAGCCCTACCGCTTCCTTGAATACCGAAATATAACAGTGTAAAAGAAAATATTATGCACGTAGTACTATTTCTGTCCTGAAAATAACTAAAACAATAAGCTCTTAGAAAAGGGTCTCAAGTCCCATCCGGTGAGGGTCATTCAGATTTACGCACATGAGTGTTTCCCGATCATAAAACTAAGAGAATCAAGCGACATTTTATTGAAGGTATAATCTGACCTCCTGGTCGGAACGTTCTATTCAGGTATATTAGTTTTTATGCATATCTTAAGCTGCATTATTCTGAGTGGTTATATGTGCACAAAGAGAAAAATCTCGTATTCGACAATATTTAGTAGAAATTAGTAATGATTCGTAATTTTGCATTAGAATTTATGAAATATGAAACAGAAGTCATATTGACTTCACAATAGTCTGAAAAGTGTCGACACAATAAGACTTTTGATTAATTAACCGCTAAAAAGGTGCAAAATTAAAATTTTATAAATTTAAAAAAAAGTTTATAGATAAGTTTTAAAGTTAAAAAAGTTAAAAGGCATAAAATACTACTTATTCCTTTAAAAAAAATGATAGCTGAATGATAGTATTTAAAGAAATAATATAATTAAGTTGCAGTTAGTATCCACTAATATACGTTTAAATATACGTTTACGGAACTTCAATTTAAATTATTAAAAAATCGTAAAACACGCACGCGCGCACACATACATGTTTTCGTAAATTAATAAAATAAATATTGAAAATTATTATTAATTAATGCCTTTATTTTATTTCCAGTAATATAAAATTATAAAATATATTTCTTTTTTATTAATACAAAAATATGAAAAAAATTATTATACCTACTCTTGTACTTCCATTTTCTACTTATATATTTATCCGGAACTTCTCTTCTTTCATTCACTCTTTCGTTTTTCTTGCCATATCCACCATTTTAAACTTCTTAATTCTTCGGTCTCTGGAAAGCCATTTATAAAAAAATTTTGAAAATTTTTATTATTTTGTAATAATAAAATCTGACCTCAAAAATTAGAATTTTTTGTAATCTACAGTACGACTTATTTAAAGCGTTCTTTTATGAGAACAAATGTTAATTAAAAAAAAAAGATTCATGTTAAGTAGAAAGTACTTGATTATCAATTAGTGATTTTGAGAAATTTATTTACATTTACAAAAATCAAGTTTAAAACGTATTTAGGGAGCTTTTGAGAGTATATCTTCCACATAAAATTTATAGAATTCATATTTCCAAAGTTTCGTACCGACGTTAAGTAATAATCCGTAAGATTTAGATAATCCATAAGAATTACCCAAGATTATCAAAAATATTCACTATAATCCAAAGAAATACAGATTTAATCGACATTCAGATTTTCTCAGATCTTCGGTTTGTTTTTTAAAATTAATTAGTTAATTTGCATGAAGCACAAAAAAGATTTAAAGGGTACAGAAATAGTAATACATATTATTTAAATCGGATGTATCTATCGTATTATATTTGTAACTTCGCGGTATAACTAAATATTACTAAAATTTCTTAATAAGAAACTCTTTTGAATACGGAATTGTAATTATTTAAGGTAGTTCATTTTTAATTAAGTACCCAAGCTTGTCGAATAACTTGTACGTTTTACTAGTTTGCAACAAAAGAAGAGTGCATCTTATAATATTTTGTCCATGGCGATATTGATATTTAATGCCCAAATAAACTAGAAGCTAAATGTTAAATTTTAACTTTTGTCCGATTTCAGCCGCATGTTCAAACATTCATTTTCTAAAAATATACTATTTAGTTAATATGCAAAACTATAGAACAGGATTAATCACATATAATTACATAATGATTATTTTATTCAAATCAAACGCTCATCTGTTGCCTCACTCATAAAAGAGCTTGGTGAATCTAACAAAGTAGCACTTGTTTAAAATATAATTTGCTGCTCCTACAAAGTTTTTTGTTATATATACAAGGGTAGTACTGTATTGACAACTATTTGGACTTTAAAGCTATAGCAATTTACACGAAAGCCCCAAAGGCACAAACGTAAAACATAAAATACGTAGATCTTCCCAAACTCCAGCGACATCGTAATATAATATCACGACCCATCGTGCGCGCAGCTCGCGCGGGCCCCCCCCCAAATTACACTCACACATTCTTATATCTCTCATTCCCTTGCCTTTCGCTCGCCATACCGCGGGCTCGACGGCAGCGCGCCGCGGCGACAACTGCGCGCAACTCTACCCACCTAACTTGCGCGCAGTTCTACGCCTGCTCTCGAGCTAGCCAGCAGCAGATGCTCGCCTCGCGCAGCCGACTTCTTCGTTATCGCAACGCCGACTGGAGCACATAGAATCACAGTCATTCTACTACAAGTCTCAAATGTAGTTAAACTCTACATTGTGACTATAAAACCTGAGCTCCCCTAAAAAATTGTACATTAAGTATGTGTGCTTCTCTCTCATAACAAAAATTTTTATCAAAACTCTTTCTCCCGATTCTCGGGGACTAGCCTATAATAACGGGGGGCGCACAGTGGCGTGCCGAGTGTGCGTCGCTAAACTATGGCGCACGCGGCCGCTTCTGCGTCGTCCTCGAAAATCTTTATATCTTGATACTTTTGGGTACTTTATGGTCTGTTTTGCATTTGCCTTGATATGGTTTGACATGATACTTGTATAATCGAGGGCTCGTAGTTTGCGATTGTGTAGTTTGTATTTACTGTCTTGCTATGGGCGTTCACTTTGCCTCGGAACTCGAGGGAGGCCATTTTTTGCTCCACTCTAGAGATTCTCTGGGCAGGAACGCAGAGCTATATGACGTCACATCCGTCGAAAGCGTAGCTTCCGCTATATATAGCTGCATGTATGCGTTTGAATGCATGTAGGTATGCATACATGCTGGAGTGGAGTTAAACGCTTGAGATTTTGAAGACGTCGAGTTTGTTTGGACATTTTGAAAGTAATGAATGAATGATTACTGTTTATGTTGGGTATTAGTAATATTGATATAAATATATAAACTATGTTTTTGTTTTTGTTTTTTTTCTCAATTTTAGGCAAAAGCAGTTTTTTCTTCGTTGAGTCTGTAGAGCAAAGTGAATATGAAGATGAAGATAATGATGATGATGATGATGATGATAATGATCTTGTAAATACCAATAATGGTTGCAAAAATTTTAAAGGTCTAGATTTCTCTTACATACACGACCAAGACATGAATTACTATCACGAAACTTATGACTACTACCAAAGTAGACAGGATGACGTTATTAATGGACTTGCTCCCATGCTTGGTGAAATTGAACCAGCAAGGAATGATGCAGACTATGATTCGGCAGAAGACGAGGAATTTAATAATCTGTTAGCAGACATTGAGGAAAATGATATTAATGACGATATCGAGAAAATTGTTGAAAAAGATGAGAAAATTAAGAATCCCAATAATGATTTTTCAGGAGTGAAAGATCAGTATGAAGATTATTATGATGAATTTACACATCAAGAAGAGGAACAGGTTCCAGATTGGTATGAATTAATGGTATGTATAATTCTTTAGTGCTAGTGAAAATATGTTCGCATATAATTTAGAAAAATTTGATTTCATATATTGGAATTATTACAGCTTCAAAAGAAAATTAAAGAAACAAAGAGGCGTTTAGAAGAATTGAGCTCATTAGTTTGCTATGCTAGTGCTTCAACAAAAAATCAAATTACAAGGATTGAACGAGATCATAATACACCGTTTTGTAAACTGGATTATCCAAGACACCCACCATTGAAAAAAGCTTGGAATAATTATTGGAGGTTTAACTGTTAGTATTTATAAAAATTTGTTATCAATTGTAAATTAATTCAATTAAAAGATAAATATAATAGTCTAAAATATACACAAAATATACAACTTTTATTATAATTTTTCTAAGTTAATCATTGTGTTACAGGTGTTATAAAGTGTAAAGTCGATCCACCAGAACCTGAGCATGCTCACACAAAAGATTGTGAAATGTTAATATTAGAACATGTTGGAACTGGAACTTCGCTGAGAAGTCAAAATATTTTACCCAATGAATTTCCAGACTATGTGATGCACACTGTTGAGGTATTTTAATAGAATTTTTTAAACTCATTTATCTACAATTTCTTTTAACTTTTTCTTATGATTTTAGTTATTTCAAGAATTTGCTGTTCTAACCTCTAAAAATCCAAATCTGTATTCAGAAAATGACATTCCTGATACTACATATGAAAGACCTATGTGGTCATATATAAAAATAAGGAGCAACTATAAGGATGAATTAATGTTAATTGCTTGTGGAAAAGGAGTAAGTCCACTAATACAACCTTTGAAAAGATTTTTTTTTGGTCGTGATGGTCGTGGGAGAGTTAGTAATGTGGTATCATTATATTGCATTAATATAAAATGGTAAATATTATTTTTATGTATTCACTTTAGTTACATTGAATATAATACAATAAAATATTAATGGTATTACAGGTCACAGAAAAAAAGTTTGTTTCCTCCAACATACATAACTGGCAATTTAGAACTAAGAGATAAAATTGGACCTATTTCAATCCATTATAATGCAAAAACGAATATTAATTTTAATTCTGCTGAAGCTGAACAATTAGGAAGAATAATGTTTGAATACCTTGCACCTACTGCAGAGACAACTGTTATAGACATAGGATGTAATTTTGGTATACTGAGTCTGATGTTAGCACAAGTAAATAATTGCACATTTTTAAATTTAATATTTATTTTGACGCTAAGAGAAAAATAGTATTTGCAAATGTATTGTTACTGCAGAAAAGTAAATCAGAACGTAAACTACATTATACATAATAAAATGACTTTTGTTTGTATATGAAACCATATAAACTACATTATGTATGACTATTATATATTTTTTCTTTAATAATACAGATGCATTAATATTTTTCTCTCAGAATTTAATTAAAAACAAATCGAATAATTATGAATTTATGTTTTGTTCCAGAAATGTGATAAAGTTCTTGGTCTCAATACATTAGAACATGAAATAAAATTGGCTGAAGATGTTAAAGTGCATAATAAGATATTTAATGCTTCGTTTTTCATTTCGAAGCCTCAAGAAGTTTTTACTAAATGTGCGTCTTTAATTAAGAAACAAATATCTGTTGCTACTCTTAATCTAGCAACGCCATTTGGAAAAAGTAAAAAATTTTAATAACATATAACATAAGCTTTAAAAGTGTTGGGTACTTAGTTATTACTTTTAATATAGAATAAAAATCATAATCTTCAGAGCTTATGTAATTAAAATAAAATCTTGGTATTCCTGCTTGGTATTCCTGTTTTTTTTTTTTTTTTTTTAAATACAATATTTACATGAAAATATATCTTAAATTTTTTATATTGCATTATAATAATTCATAGACTTCAAAGTTTTGTTTATTGAAATTTTGAAAAGTTATAATTTTAAGTAGCCAACATTTTAATTTTTCTTATTAATAAATATTTAATTTTTGTTTAATAATTTGTTTTTTATATTTTAGGTCACGATGTTATGAAGGCTTTAAGGAATTTACCTAGTCTTTGGAGAGTTGCAGTGTATGGTGCGTTTACGAGGGAATTTCACAAACATATTACAATATTAACTTCTAAAGATGATCAAATGGGAGATGAATTTTTACCTATGCAAGGATGTATTTTAGATAAATCTGCATCAATCCCAAACGCTTTTGATATCGTTATTTTGTTTGAAAGAAGATCTCTGATTGAACCATCAATAGAATTAATTGCATCTGGTCCAACTGTTAATATAAAAGTTGATCCCGATAGCTCTTGGAATATAAAGAGTGAGAAACCAGAAAAGAAATTGGAAATAAAATCAGAAAAAGGTATTGGAAGTGAAAAAGGTTTTGGAAATGAAAAAAATTTTTTATATGATTTGGAAAAAAATCCAGCTCACAAACCATATATTCCAAAACATCTTCGTGTTACAAGAAAGTTTGGTAAATTTGATAGTCCACTTTTGCCAAAAGACAAAAAGGATCTGAAACCTGAGATTCCATCGAAACCTGTAGAGACATTTTTACCAAAAGCATTGCCTATAAATGCAAAGGTTAAACAACTGAAAAAGGTATATGACTCTCCTCCCATTGTACCAAAAACTGAAAAAATTCAACCTGTTTGTCCACCTGCACGTCCAGCAGAACCTATTGTTCTAGAACCAGGTATTCCTTTGCCATCGAAACCTGTAGAAGAGACATCAGAGTATGTACCAATAACTGCAAGTCTTTTTAAAGATAAGAATCCTGAGTATGTCCCAATAACTGCAAACAACTACCATGGTCAATCTACGCAGTATCCAGTCAAGACAGAAAAGAAATCTGATTATGTTCCAATAACCGCAATAAAAGCTCTAAAAAAACAATTTGACAGTCCTAAACTACCACCACGTAATCAAATTAAACTATTAAAAAAGCAATATGACTGTCCACCTTTACCTTCAGCTGTAAAACAAGAAAAACAAACCAGTCCTTCAGCTATTGAGCAAAACAGTCCAATTTATCATCAGTCCAAAGTTAAACAAGAGAAACAGCTTAACAGTCCACCTTCTCATCAGCAACAAAATGGGTTTAATTATCTACCAACATTAAAGCTCGAGGTGACGAATCCACCTCTGCCTCCACAGCATTATCCTCCCCCACCACCTGAGGAATATGTACCTTTGCCTCCTCCAGATTCTTGTCCGCCTCTTCCTAAGGAGGAGCCTCGGGAACATGTGGCCCCCTTTCCCGCGATGCTCAAAGTCGAACCAGTATTAGAGCTTGACAAAGAGAGAGAAGAGGGTGAACTGAGCGAGGAATCATGCAGCTCGCCAAGTAGGGTGATAATCAAATCCGAACCGATGGATCTAGATGACGACTTGGCACCTTCAAACATCGTGTGCGAAGCTCTTGTAAAATGCGAGCCTATATCACCGGACAGTTGCGCCGGAGATTACTCCGCTGTTCGCATAAAGAGTGAACCTGTTGATGAGGACGAACAGCATCAGCAGCTTTCTACCACATGCACGTATCCAGTCAAGCAGGAGCCAGAAGAGGTAAAGAGCTCACCATACTCTATAGATGATATCGAAAACATGCCAACGCCAGTGCACAGGCCTGCAAACGTGAAGACTTCGTCGCTGCCGGCTGAGCCAACGAACTTTACAGTTGACGGTTTCCAGTTCTCTGTTAAACCAAATCAGTCGTTCCTCGCCTTCGTTAAATCAGAATCTGAAACGACTGCAACAGCTCTACAGCAACAATCTGCAGTGGTCAATGTAAAAAAGGAAAAAAGCGTTGAAGAGGAGCAACAACAGCAAATCAGTAGCAGCCAGGGGGATGATGAGATCTGTATAATCGCCGAGAAGAATGAACCTAAGCCGATCAAACTGAAATCTCAAGGCGAAATAAAGAAGGAAAAAATTTCAGATGACCTTGATCCTAGCGGCAGTGACCTCCGCGACTTGCTTGAAGTACAGAGGAATCTCAAGAAGAAGCTAAAAGAAGAAAGATCCGACGACTACGAGCGTTCGGCTTCGCCCACTGAAACATTTAATAAATACAATCGATCCTCGTCAAAACCGGCGCGCTATAGAACGCCCGTGAAGTCGCCTGAGAGAACAAACTGGAACAAGCGAGCTCTTTCGCCCTATTCACCTGACAGCAGGCGTTTCAAACGCTCACCTTCTCCTTTCGGTGGCAGAAGGATCAAGGGATCGCCACCGTCGCCAAGCAGAAGCTACAGGCGAGGCTCTCCGTATTCGACCGATAAAAGATATAGATATGTTTCGCCGGTTGGATCGCCAACCGAGAGGAGGTACCGACGCGGCTCTCCTTCGTACAGACGCTCGCGGTCGCCATCTTTTTCCTCAAAGAAGTACTATAAAACGACACGATCGCCCCCTTCGCCTTATGCTAGTCGAAAGTTCTTTAGAGATACTCGCTCGCCGTCTTCCGTCAGCAGCCGGAGCAGATACGGAGGACGCTCGCCATCGCCGATAACTCGAAGGTACCCACGCTCGCCCTCGACGGACTTAACAAGAAAGTATGTCCGTTCGCCATCTTTAGTCCGTCGGAAATTTATCCGCTCACCGTCGCCACTTTCTCGAAGACTCAGCGCTCGATCACCATCACCAGTCTCCAGGCGGCTCAGCGCTCGATCGCCATCGCCAGTCTCGCGGAGGCTCAGCGCTCGATCGCCATCGCCAGTCTCACGAAGGCCGAGCGCACGATCGCCCTCTTCAGTCGTTGACCGCAAGTCCAAGCGTTCGACCTCGCCGACGACCAGCTTAAACAAGAAAGTAAAGCGAAAAAAGCGATCGAAATCTCCCTCTGAGAAGAAAAAGTCAAAGAAGGACCGTAAGAAAGACCGTTCGAGGTCCACGTCCACTACCTCCGAGCAGACGAATAAGCCAGCAACCACGAGCAAGGTCATTGGTGACAATGGTGATTGGGACATTCCTGCGCTGAGCGCCCTACCGGACAGTCCCTTAGTTAAGAAGGAGGTGAGCCCGATATCTGAAAGTGTTGCTGTCAAGCAAGAGACGAGCTGAAATAAGTTGAAGATTGACGAGAGCTGACTATATTGAAAAAAATTTATTTGAAACGTACTGTAGTAGGTTCGTGAGAAATGAGGCTTGGATTTAAACAGTAGGCTTAAATATTCTTGTTTGTTTTTAATGTAAAGTATAACGGTATTTGTATACTCCTACATACTTAGATACGTAAGATCAAGAGTTGTATTTCTAAACTTTTGTACTTTTGTGTAATCTAAATGTATCAAGATCTTCTTTTCATTTTATACATTGTCATGAAATAATACTTACGTAGTTATTGAAACTTTTTTTAATGATCTTTATAAACAAAAAGTAAAATATGTATATATTTTTTTAAATTAGTCTGTGATTAACAACATTCTTAAATACTACAGATTAAAATGAAAAGAAGTAAAACGTATTATACAAGTTCTGTTGTTGAAGAATCCTCTAAAAGTAGAAAATTTATAAGTACAACTAAGTTATTGGTATTGATCAAGAAAATAGCTTTTTTATCAAGTGAATCGTGAAAGTTCTTTTTTGACCTATTGAAGACGATATAAGCTTATTCTTTTATGTTAAAAATTATATTACAATTCCTAAATTAATCATTACTTATGAAAGTTTAATTGCAAAGGTCAGTGGTTTATGAATTTAATGAGAAACATTATATAGAATCATATATATTTTCACACAAAAATGTTACTGTACAAAACATATGCTGTATATAACAATATCATTATCAGCGCCATTTTTATTATATTTAGTCTAACTGTAAATAATTGTGTTTGTACAATAACAGTAAATTTAGGAATTGTTCTTTAATTTTATAAAAAATCAATTGTATTACAATTGAATTAATTAAGATCAATATTTTTCACTTCACTTACATTAAGTTTGATTTTTATTGTTGTGAGACGAATTTGATTATTACAAAAAGTCGTTTAACAGCAGTATATTATAGTGCCTTGAGAGCATCTGAATTTCTACTTATGCATATTTATGTAACTGATGCATATTCCAATCAGATTGATACAAAAATGTAATATGAAATTGTGCGAATCATATTACCGATTACCATCGTAGATTATAATTATCATTGTTTTGCACAAACCTGTAAATGATATCGAATATTGTGATAAGGTAAGAAAAGTAGCTCATGTATACAATACTTACTTGACGTTTCATCCAAAAAGTTTGAAAAGTGCTTCGACTTTTGTATCCATGTGACTTCTTGCTTACCCCTTTTTTGCCAACTTCATTTTTTAATACTTAAGTAATTTGCGAGGTCTCGATTATTGCAATTATTCTTGCAAAAATTATATTTCAACTTGTTTAAATAATAAAAAGTACTTCTTAAAAAAATTCAAGTCGTTTTACTCTGCTTTGAAAGCATAATTAGACATCCCAATTTAAATTAGTTTTGTTTTTAACTTATAATTTTATGTGAAAAAAATTGTTTCTAGCAAATCAAAAAAAATTTTAATTTTTTTTAAATTGCATGCAAATTTTTGTTCTACATTTGTACATACGAAAATTCTATTATAAACAAATATGTAAAGTAATTCTTTTATGTGTTAATGTAATTAAAAAATAACATTAAAAAATTAAAGTTACTACGATAAAGGTATACACTTTAAACTTTTATTATTCTAAAAAAATAATGTTTGTTTAAAGCAATGTTTTAATCTATATCATAATATTGAACAAAAATGTATAAATTAAAAATTAAAAAAAAAATTAAGTAAACTTACTAAATTTAAGTTTTTATCTTTATTAATTATTGTTTTTATTTTATGCTTAAACTTTTTAATGTAATCATAATGTAATTTTTACTTTTGTAAAGTTTTTTATCAAATTGAATCTAAAAGTTTTAAATGAACTAGTGACATTTTCACGCTTTGCGCAACCTATGCATTTTTTGATTGGCATTTTTGGGCATTGCTTAAGTTTTGAAGTTAAAAATCTTTAATCTTTAAATTATCATGAAATCAAAATGTATT